>CAJUYG010002340.1:34031-53834 GCA_910591675.1 Galerucella calmariensis | reverse complement strand
CCCTGTATATTTTGACGTTTTTTGTTTCCTTTTTTAATTCTCATTCATCCGATATGACATATTATATATCTATTTTCGATGGTTGGAGCTACAGTGCAAATAAACCATTTTATAGATGTTATCAGGTGAAGCACCCTTGAAAAATTGAACACTCAGTAACGAAATCTGACATTTTATTATAAGGATATTGATGTGTGACGATTTCATTTATCAAATATAATTAATGAAAAATAAAACCAGATTAAGAAAATAAAAACAATAAACTTATGAAACAACAAGAAACATTGTAACAACTAATGTAAAAATTACATTAAATGTTCAAAATGCTCTTCGTTTTCATCGATTAAGAGGTTTTTCGTTCAAATAATCTTCGACCAATTCAGCATTTCCGGAAATAAAATTAGTGAACTGAAAACAAACTGGGTGAATATGACTGATTATTGGTTTTAAGTACCTATATTATTATTATTTTGAAATTATTGAATCCGTTTTTTTGTCAAATAACATCACTTCTATTTCTGAATAAACGAGTTCATCATATATTTGACGATAAACTAATTGCTGCTGGATATATACATATCTTGGTAATTTTTACATTCTAATAAAATTAATTATAGGTAGATTAGTTGTTACAATGTTTCTTGTTGTTTCGTAAGTTTATTGTTTTTATTTTTCAATCTGGTTTTATTTTTTATTAATTATAATTTCAATAAATGAAATCATCACACATCAGTATCCTTATAATAAAATGTTAAGTTTCGTTACTGAGTGTTGAATATTTTAAGGGTGCTTCACCTGATAACATCCATAAATGGTTTATTTGCACTGTAGCTCCAACCATTGAAAAAAGATATATAATAGGACATATTAGGTGAATAAGAATTGAGAAAGGAAACAAAAAACGTCAAAATATACAGGGTGTCCCATTTAAAACAACAAAGTTTGCCTTATATTTCCTAACAAAAAAATTATGTACGCCACTGAACTCTTTAATATTATATCTTTTGTAATGTTATGTATTTATGATGGTGGGGTATAACTTATAGTGTATGATTTTGAATGTTCTTTCTAAATAGGTACATTTATTTTAAAAGTTGAGCGCAAGTTACCTATAAAGATTTTGAAATTTACTTATTTTTATTTTCATTTAATTTTTTTATGAGACTTCCTTTCTTGTTTCAAGTATTGGTCAATTTTATAATTTTCGTCTGTACTCAGGAAGCATACGTGGTCGTGCCTCTTTCAACAACCTTTCAACGGATCAGACTGTGCTGTGTATTTGAGTTTAAACGTAGTCAAAAAATAAGTTATTTGTTTGATTCGAAGTATTTTAATAATAATGCAAAATGATCAATTCTTGGAAATAAAAGAATTGTGCAACACATATACAATAATAATAATAAATAACATATGATGGAAATCAAACTATGCTACGTTGGGATGAGGATGAAATAAATTCTGAGATTAAGTGCATATAATATAAACAATGTGAAATAACCTAAAAATTATGTAATTATAAATTATGTTCTTGTTTAATTTTGATACAAAAAACCCGGTTGTATTAGTAATGTAATTTTTAATATTGTTTTGAATATTTACGGTTTAAAAATAGTTATTGTACTCACACATAATCGGTACACTGGAGTCTATTGGATCAATACCTTGTATACTATGGAGTAGGTATGGAGTAGGTATCCTCTAAAATATGACAAGGAAGCTTCTATGGAAACTTCAGATAAATTTTATTATTTCTCCTACGGAATTGGGGGTTTTCCAAATGTGCATGGAGAATGTGTAAAAAGGAATATATTTTCCACTTCAGCAGCAGGAACTTATTTACAATAATTGAAAATAAGTAAATATTCAATACTTCATGCTACTTGTCAACTATTTAACTTTTGACTTTTCAAATTTACTCTTCTGTCAAAAAGTTGCTTTTGAGGTTATGTTTGATGGATTTTACGAAAAAATTAACGATGCTTACGCTTCAAAGGATTATGAGACACTGAATTGCACTGAATGACAAATTCTTCGATTTTAATCAATAGGATTCGCAAGATTTGACGTTTATATCTTCGAATGTCATGAATTTTTAGAGATGTCAGATTAAATATATTTACAATTTGAGATATTTACCTTATTTCAACTTAATACTAGGAACTATCAGTGACTTATCTAATTTAATTATTCGTACCTACTATGGTTTTCGTTAGTTTTTTGGGGCATTTTGTAAAACTTACCCGATCTAAAGCTTTCTCTATTTTCAACTTACCGTTTACAATATTATTATCACAACATTTGGTTATAAATAATTGGCCATTTCTTAACAATATTGAATTATGCTCTATAACATATTAGTTTATACAGCTTTATTTTCAACTAAATGTTGTCTATACTTTTGTTGAGAAATAATTATTATTTTCTATTAAAATGTTTACGTCTTGCACAATTTTACATTTGATGACATTTCATTTTCGAATTCTTTTTCTGTTGTAAATAATGTTGATTTTAAAAATGTCTTGTGGGTGACTTTTTGTTTTCTTTTATTATACTATCTGAAGTTTCATTAACGTTTTCTCATATTCTTCTTAATTGAGAAGTTATGGTACCTTGTAGTTTTCGACAGTTTTCAATAATCGCCCTGTATCTTCCAACTGCAGGGAGTTACTGAAGATTTAATTAGGCTATCGTTACTTCAACAAAAAAAGAAGTCATAACATTTTAACTGCTTTTCTTCTATCTCTTCTAATTTACGAGATACCCTGCAAAACACACCAATTTGGGACACCCTGTATAGTGTGTTCCATTTAAAACATTGGGACGGATGACTATGGGGGGATGTGGTTGAAGCTATAAAGGTTATAAGAAAAGGAAAAAGACGTCCATCTTTTTTTCATTTTTCATTGTCATTGTCTGTCATCTTGGGAGAATAGTTAAAATAATATAATATAATTATGTTTTTTTTCTGTGAGCAGCGTAAAAGTATAGTAACCATCTAGTTTCAAGAACATCTTTATCTACGACCTTTAAAATTTGGCATTCAAGAACCAAAAGAAATGCGTGAAATGATACATTATACATACGTTAAAAAGCGTGCGTAAATGAACAATGCTTTTTATATGGGACTTTCATTATAACACCCCAAAGCGTGCGTAAATGACCAATGCTCTTTTTAATTGGGGTTTTCATTTTAACACATTTTTTTAGCTACATGATTATCTAGTTGCCTTGATTTTTTTTTCTTTTTCTCCAAAGGAGCCCTTCCCAAAAAATACAAAGTTTCAGTGTCTGCTGATCAATTGAGGTCAATGATTGGAGGTATATATACTGATGACTCAGACTCTAATGTAAATAGTACTGAAGAACTCATCGATTTACTTGAAGGTTAAAAAATGAAGAGGCCTGTTAGAAGGCAATAATAAAAATAAAAAGGCCTGTTTTTTTTCTGAGGAGCCGTCCCTTCGCCGGTACCACCAGAGCCTCCTGGGCTTATTGTGGATACTCCTAGTGCTCTAACTACAACTTATTCAGCCAATCCGCTTTCTGTATTAGCTCATACAGGTTCTTTGCTGGTTGGTTGTAGAAGTCTTCTGGAGTCATTCGAGTTCTGCCATACAGTTTCTGCCCTCTGAGGTCCAGTGACTCACATTTGCATAGTATATGCAGAGCTGTTTCGGTATCCTTTTTGCATCTTCTGCATGTAAGGTCTCCTTTATACAGCCCTATTTTGTTTAGGTAGTAGCCCCGTTATGGTGCGTAGTTTGTTTCTGCTTATTGAGAGCAGTTCTTTCGCTACTTTTTCTGATGGTTCTTTTATGAATTTCTTCCCATGTATTTGTTCTTTTACCCACCCTTTTAACCATGACCTCGTTAAGCATCTGGGGATGCCCACAGCAGGTTCGGGTCGGTTCATCAGAGTTGACGATCCTACTCTTGCGAGTTTGTCAACTTTTTCCTTTATGACCTGGGACCCACTCCAGTGTTACACTGTTCCGAGTCGCCAGTCTTCTAAGTACTTCGCCGCATTCCCATACCAGCCGAGATGTCACCCTTTAGCTCTGAAGTGCTTCAAGGGCAGCTTGACTGTCACTGTAGATCCTGATCTGCCTGTTGTTGCCTCGACAGACATTAAATAAAACTTCCAAGTTAAGCGAGGTTAGGATATCTACACCACCTACCTACACATCTATAACCAACCTTTCTGGTTTGTAATTAGAATGTACAACATTACTTGTGAACCGGTTTTGGCGTATTTACGCCTCATTATCAGAAGGTAGATAAAATCCGTCCAGAAGCATTATCTCCAGTCCAGGATTATAATCTCATAGCTTCTGGACGATTTGTATTACCCTGTACTGTTGAGGCGCAAATACGCCCAATCCGTGTTGTTGTCCCTTCCAATTAAAGACCAGAATGGTTGGTTATATAGTGCAGATATTCCAGCCCCTGGCATATAGCCAGAGGAGTGGTTGTTGCTTTTCAGTGAGCGGCTCTGCTCTTCAAAAATATTTTCCAAAAACTTTGTTAGGTGTTATAATAGTAGTATTGAGATTAAGATCTACAGCCAAACGACATAGTTGGGTATATGATAGAAATAGACCAAAAGACTATAGCAATCACTAATCACAACCCAACACATTGTTGAACTCGCAACCGACCTAAAGATCCACTTAAAAAACGTTACACAAGATTATTGGCGACACTTGTGACGCAATAGCACGACAGCACTTCATGATATCCATCCATCCACCCCTCCTCTCTCCCTTAACTTCTCAACCCGGAGAAAGGCTACTATAATCAGAAGAATCCGAATCAGCTATACCAAACTCACACATGGATATCTGATGTTTCCAGGAAATCGTCCCGTTTGCCATAGCTGTAATGATATTGTGACCGTTAAGCACATACTGACGGACTGCAAAAAAAATTCTGCTTCATATCAATAATTTGATCTTAGGCCCAGCCTCAACCCCTACCGAAATCAAGAAAGTCCCACAGTTCCTGAAAGCAAGTAATCTATACCGTAAAATCTAATTTAAAATTTGTTATAACTATTATGTGAATTTTCTATTTTTTCTGTGTCAATGACCAGCGCTGTCGAGGCACTTTAAGCTAAAATAAATATATATATATGTATATATATATATAACGGAAATTATGAGAAGATAGATGAGATATTTCCAAAAATTTCCAGCCAATCAATCATGGATACAAAAAAAGTTGGTAACAAAAATGGAGACGATTCTATCAAAAAAAAGTCAACCTTGTTAAGTGTTACATTAAATGTGGGAAGGAGCATAATATAGTATATATATTTTCAAGATTATTAAAATTTATCATTAAATTGATCTGCCCTAGCTGGCGCAAAAATTTGGACTCTTAGAACCAGAAGTAAATTCAAAGATTGTGGATGTTCTATTGATTGATTGATTTGTGTGGTTCCACCAGGTTTCGAGTCCTCGTCACCTCTTCCTTCAGGCTTTGAAATCTTAGGCCTTCCTTCCTTTCTTGGGCTCTGAGATGAACAATATCCACTGTATCGTCGACTTTGTAGCTTATTGTTCTTGTTTTTAACATCAAACTTGACGGTGAGAACGGCTTCCATTCGAAATAAAGAAGCCTACATAAGTCATGGGCTACCGGTCTATTGATTTTCAGGCTTTCAAATATTTACCATAATAATATTCACAAAGGCAATTACTATTCCAAAGCTACCTTAATCAGCTAACATGCCGATTCCAAAAATATAGGGTATACTTTAACTGTCTTGATATATCGTCGTATCCAATGGCGCTATTAGAAAGTCCCCTCTCGTAATTTAAAGCTTCTTCCATCCTGTTTCCTTTTTCAATTTTATTTTAATTACCAAGACGCTTTCATTTCTTTGATATCTTCTATCCAGAAAACTAGAATACGAAAAAGTTTTATGAGTTTCTCGAAGTAGATTGTAATTTTTCATTATTTTCCAGATAACGTTTTAGGTTCTCGTTTTATTTTACTCGGAATTTCTATACAGCGGAATTACCACAAAACCCAAAGAGGATCCTAACCACTACTTTTCAAATATTATCGTTCAGATAAGGCGCATATTATTATTATACTTCACAGAAAATGCTATCACGAAACCGCTACTTACTGTCGTGTAGTTAGTAGTTTTTAATGCTCTCATTTTTCTGTTGAAATGATCTGCTTCTTTAATCCCAGAATCCTGATTCGGTTCTATAGAACTGGAAAATTATTATTGTAATAAGAAATGGTTGAAATTTGTAGAGAAAGTCAGAATTCTGGATGGTTTTTGAAACACTTCATTAAATAAATTGGAATATTAAAATTTTTTAATACATATATACGGGATGAGTCATGAGGAGCTTCACATATTTGTGTGCATGTATTTATTTATATTTGGGTGACATTCAATGGGACCTGAAAGATCTGTGTGCCCTCTTAGTTCTACTTAGTTTCTGAGGAGAGTCTCATAGACTAGTTCCTTAATCCCATTTCCCGGAGCAATTTTAGGATATTTACAGGCTTCAACTTGGATAAATGTCACTCTCCTTCCAGGTGCTGTGCTCTAGGATTCTAAATTGCTGTGCAATTCGAAAGTTTTTTTTTTCGGGCCGAGATGGGAAACTCATGTTCGACTGTGTCCTCAAAAGTAGTACCCAGACAGTGTTGGACTCATCCCCTCGGAGATGCCTACCAACCAAACCCACCTCAAACTCGCCGTTACTCCTGCCTTGGAATTACTACCCTAGCATACGTAAAGACGGGCGGCGGTCCCTCACACACTCTCCATCATCTTTTCCCTTCCATCACTCCTACCTCTATCATGCCATAGCGAGTCCTCCTCTTCCCCTAATCATGCTCTCTACTACGCCACTTATCTCCATCCATTCCTCCTCGCCCCTCAACATAATCTTCACCATATTTTCCCAATACACCGCCTCTCCCAGTTTATTTTCCAACTTCTTCAAAACTTCCCCATTCTTCCAACATCTAAACACATGTCCCACATCATCCTCCACTTCACATCTCTCGCATACTCCAGTTTCTCTTTTCCCAATCTTGTGGACGTAACCCACTCTCGACCCATGCCCTGTGAGCACCTGCGGCAAGAAGTAGTTCACCTCTCCAAATTTCCGGTCCACTCAATTTCTCCTGCTCCCAATCGCTCCTTTTAGCGCGACCTCATACTCATTCCACCTTCTCTCCATTTCCTCATCCATAAATTCCTATACTTTCTCTCTGCTCGCACCCCTCCAGCGTTTCTGTCTGGCTCTAGCCATCAAGTCCAATAGATAGGACCGTGACTGCTGCCAGTCCACCCACTGTCCTGTACGCCTGCACCACCCTCAGAAGTATTCATCTCTGCACCCGCAGGAGTGGTCTAGCCCTCGCATTCACTCCTGCTTTCTCACCCTACACTTCCGCGCCATACAGCGTACTCTGCTCTACCGTCCTACCAATTATCCTCCTCTTCCATTCTCCCGGCCCTTTCACATTACCCATCAATCTTCCCAGCCACGTTGCCCTTACTTTTGCCTCCGGTGCAGCCTTCAACATATGTAGGATCACCCTGGCCACCTTCCACTTTTCCGGGAACTCTTCCTCCCTCAGTATCCTGTTAAACAGTTCCAAAAAGTATTCCCCATTGTCATCCATCAGTCTCTTCACCATATCACCTCTCATGCCATCTAACCCTGGGGCTTTCCTTACCTTAACATTTCCCCCCCCTCCTCTACTTCTCACTTCTCTACCGACCTTATCCCTCTCATTTTCCCTACCTCACTAGTATTCTGGGTTTCCCGAGTTCTGCCCTCCACACCTCCTTCTACCCCTGTGAACAATTTATCTATAATCTCTTTCTCCCAATCTTCCTCTAGCATTACGTTCCTATTGCCACCCATTCTTTTCTCCGCTAAATTCGAAAGTATGTGGATGGAGGTTTCTTCTTCCTTGCCACAAAATCTACATTTTTCTTCCTGTAATACTTTGAGTTTTCTCAGAGCCTGTTAGGATTCCTGTTAAACCTCTACATAGGTACTTCTACCATATGTAGAGTCCCTCAGGAAGCATATCAGTACACTACTATCAAGCATTCGACTAGTATTAGCTTAACCCAGGATTTCCAGGACCAGCTATCACATAATAAGGTATTTATTGAAACAAATGCTATTAATTTTGATTGTTTAAACTAAAATGACAAACTGCATCGGAATAACAATAACGATATAACTGAATAACAAAAAACAATAACCAATAACAATAACAAGCAACAATTTTAAAATAATAACTTAAATTATGTCCTTACTATGAACGCATAAGTAAGAATTGACAAAAAAAACATAAATGGTAACCATCCAGGCAAGCCTCAGCCTGCCGAATCTTTAACCACCACACCACCACACCACCACTGGTCTAATTACTCTAGAATATACTGTGTTCTTCTAGATATTTTTTCAGAAACAACACGAAAATTATTCAGACAATGCCAAACGGCAACAGAATTGATGATACGCTTCTGTACAAAGCATTTATATGTCTTGCAGGAGATGTAGTAGTTTTTATTACTGGAAATACTTAAGAACTTTACAAATGCTGATGTTTTTACGAGTATCTAGGCATATTTTTGTATTATTCAAATAAATACAACAATAAGATCAATATTCACTTTTCATAAATAGTTCCTAATTGACTGTAAACAACAAAGTACAGATGTAACGAGAATTGTCAGTGGGACAGTAGAAAGAGACGTAAAACACATTGCTGCTACGAAAGGTTCGTCTGCATCATATTTTGACGATGTAATTCCTCCCGACTGATAGGTCGCGCTTGCGCGTAATCTAAACATTAACTAATCAAATTTTTCAAGTCGAAGATTATGGTTAACGTTTGTAATACATTTAAACGGTTCATTATTGTGATGTTTTGATTAGGATTAATCACAGACCTCCCTTTTTTCCATTTCTTCCAACGTAATGTGTTAAAAGGACATTAACAATCGATGACGCACACTAAAAAGGTTATTATATGAACTCTTTATTCATAATTTTCAATGCATCTAGTTATTTCGATTGAAATGGAAAACAATGAATATATAACTAATGTATTGTATACGTGAACAGATATTCTCTGATATCTAATATATATGCGAAAAAAGACACAAAGCTCCACGAAAAATGATACTGTTTATGTCCCACCTTAATTCCCTTAATAAAAACACAAAGCTATGTATACATGTCACCATCAAAAGTAATTGAATATGTTCGTTTCACATTTGAGCCAAGCACGGCGCTACTGTATACGAGACATAAAACGTGTCATTTGTTTGAAGTAAGGAACAATTTTCTTTTTTACTTTTTGATGAGATTGTATTCTGAAACGTTTGCCGGTATAAAAAGGCGAATAGTAAATAGGGCTCGCTGGCTTTTATGGTTGCTTTTTTTTTTCTCAAAATGTTATATATTTGCGCTATAAGGCCGTTGTCAAAAAATATGATTCATGTAATCTAGAAAGTGTTCAAAGAGAATGTGTACAAAAAGAGAAGTTATTAATACTCCATTATACCCCAATTTTGAGAACGAAAATACTATTCGCTGTGTGTCGTTGGAGGGGATAGGCGAAACTATCGGTCGGAGGCTGATGTGGTATATTGTATGTAAATAAAGGGGAAAATGGGGCACGACAGTTGTTGTGTTGTTAATTAAAAAAATACAGAATGGAATAACAGTGATGTGAAATATTACAAGTTTCCTACTGCGCAACACAAGTTGGTACAAAGGAAAAAATGGATTGCAGCTGTTGCAGAGTAAAGTGAGTGTCTTAACCTCACTTCAAAATACAGTGTTCACTAATACAGTATTCTATACGTCATGTTTTATCCATCAATTTTATGTAGTTTGTTTATTCTTTCATAAATACATTTTTTCTACTAACGTGCGGAAAGTGAATCTTTTCCGCACTAAAAAGCGTGCGGAAAGAGTCACTTTTCCGCACTAGTGCGGAAAGTAAATTTATTGACATTTGAGGAATATACTGACATTTGAATATTCAAAATATGTATTTTGTATATCCAAGTTTACCAAATGACTGAAAAATTAAGAAATTTATTATAATTTTGCTATAATTTTCAATAAAAAAACAACTTATTTTTCAATCATTTTTTAATGGCCCTGGTATAAGCCTCATCAAATGAATGTCAAATAATAATAATTAATTTGTTAATATGCATTTAATAAGAAATGTATCTTTATGTTAACTTTTGGGTTATTTTTCGCATGCTAGTAGAAAAAATAGTGTACCTAACACGTGCGTAAAGTGACTTTTCCGCACGCGATTGCTGGCCGAACTCGCTAAAGCGTCGTTCGGCCATCTGCAATGGCGTGCGGAAAAGTATCACTTTCCGCACTTGTTAGGTAAACTACTATATTATAAATCATCAAGAACATTTGCGTGCAATCGATACACATATAAAGAAGCAGCTCATGTCACTTGGAATGTCAAATGGAATAATCGATTTTTATTAATGATTTTAGGCAACGTTTATCTCCGTTGATTCTAACCTACAAAGCTACACTTAACATGAAAAAATACATTTTAAAAACGATTACTTACCCAGTTGCTTATATTTTCAAATTATTTACATTGTAAAAGTTAAAAGGCTCCCTATCTTTATAATAATTGTTGCTTCCATAAGCTTTACGTGTAAATGCCTCCGACGTAACTTGCGTTTTTAAGCCGCGAGGGGGTGACAGTAGGTACGCACATAGCGAATAGTTTAATGAAGTAGACACTTTTCAATTCTTGGCGTTTCATATATTTGGAACTTTGTGAGCAATTTTTCATTGGTTTTTATAAAAATAGCAACTCGAGTATACGTATCTGAGCTCGTATAATCAAATGTTGATAAGAAGTTTTATGTAGGATATTTATAGCGAATTCAAAACTTAATTCTCAAGTAAATTTTGTTGATCCTTGTCAAAGTCGTAAAATGTTAGTCATGAAGACGACAACAGATAAGTAACTTGTTTTATCTTTTATTAAAGATCCTTGCCAAAACTTAATTGGATTTTGAGCAACGTCTAAAAATAGAGCTGTGAAATATATTCTTTTATTTTCTCCGAGTAGTTTTGATAAGTTTATGGCGAGACATCCACAATGAAATAAAGTAATAATAATAATAATAACAGTAGTTACAAGAAAACTGATTTTTCGTTCCATATTTCTTGGTGAATATTCTGTAAAACTGAATTACCCCACGCATTAACTGGTGTATTTTTAGGAAAGTGCTGATTTCAACGACAGCATTCCATTATTTTTTCATTTTTTTTTTCTCAGACAGCTAATCTTCTTAATATTATATAAATTACGTGTCACATGTTTGTCCGCGATGGACACCCAAACTACTAAACCGATTTTAATTCAATTTGTACACCGTGTGCGGTTTGATCCAATTTGAAAAATAGGATAGCTCACATCTCAATTTATAATCGCAATATTATTTTATTGCAAATTATTTGTCTTAATAGTTAGGGAGGCGAGGTCGCTAAGTGGCGACATTCTCGAGCGCCGTCGAGACCTATCAAAATTGAAAAATAAAGTAATTTCAAAAAACAAAGCTCGTATGGTAAAAACCATTTTGGCGGTGGGTATGGCGTGTAGGGTTTTTTAAAAATGTGAAAAAACAGTTACTTGAGCATTCTCGAGCGCGTCAGATATTCATACCACGTATGCCCCAAGTGCCTCCGATAACAACGGTATACTAATCTCAGTGATGCCAACTCTCAGAAATTTATCTCCCTAAAACCCCAATCAAAAACCCCTAAAATCACCAGAATTACTAGGGAGTCCCCCTAAAAAATTTTTATTATTCATAAAATAAATAATTAAATATTTTTAAATAAATAATACAATTGATACATTAGAAAAAAACTAATAAATACTACTAATAAAATATCATTTTTCTGATTCAGCACCATTTAGTAACCATCAATGACAGTAGTATCATTTGATCAATTCAAATGTTTTTATAAACTTTCATTGAATACAAGTATGGTGTATGGAGAGTAGTGCAATTATTAAAAAAACACAATTAAAATGTTATCCCCAAAAAATTATTCCCCCAAAAAAACTCCCTGTATAGATTTTTTCTCCCTAAATTTAGGGGGTAAACCCCCCAAGCTGGCATCACTGACTAATCTGCCGGATTGCGTGGTGGGGGTAGGCATATACCGTAGTCAAAAATCCGAGAAAAAAAAGTTTACTCGAGCGCTTCAGATTTTCGGAAGGGGTGTTAAGTAGGCCCCAGGGAAGCTACCTTTAAAAAAATTGACGATTTCGGCGTGACGATAAGTTCCGACCAATTTTTGAAAATGCAAAAAAAAAGTTCTTTTGAAATACTCGAGCGCGTCAGATTTTCATAGGGGAGGTTTATCTCGGTATCCTCGAAGAATATTTTCTTGATGTGACAAAAATGTTGGTGGTTTCTCTTAATCTGACCGAAAAAGGTTTTTTTGTTTCTGGACGGCATATTTCTGTAAAGCGCTCAGTCTGTATTACATATTTATGGCACATTCCTCTTTTTTGCTTCAATTCTCCACTGGTACGTCCAAAAAACAATTTGAGGATCAACAGGCTATTGAGTATTGAATAATATAAATAAATAAAACTGTACATGTTAATAATACTTTTGTATACAGATACGAGTAACTTTTTCCGAGTCCACGAAAATTGTCGAGAAGCTTTAGAAAAAAAAATTCGAGATATAATGAAAGTAACATAATTTAATCATCCTTGTTCCATATCAATTTTTTAACACCCGTCGTTTTCGAGATATGCTCAAAAAACGGTTTGAGTTTGAGTTTTCATGATGCTTTAAGTCCAAAAGTTTTAACATTGGACAAAAATGTAAAGAGACCTTTTTTGTTTAAATTAAATTTTTTTTATAAGTTTTTTTTGTAAAATGTATAGTTCGCGACTTATGTGCCGCAATGCGTTTTTCGGAAGACGAAATGGCTTCTCCACACTTCCGGTCATGCGGAAACCGGCAGATTTTGTATTTTTGGTAAGCTTTATATTACATTCTTCAAAATAAAAAATATAAAATGGTGCCTGAGAATGTCGGATTAACGATTTTTTCACAAGTTCGCGACCCTATAACTCGGCGGCGTCAAGGACTTATCGTCAGATTAGTTGAATTTAGTCTTAAAACACTAAGATCAACCCCCAATATCTTAATCTGACGCGTTCGAGTATTTCAGACTATCTATTTTTTTACTAATCTGATCGTTTATCCTAGGCGCGCGTCACTTCATATAGAGCTAATACTTTCCAAAGTTGTTCTATTAGGTCTAAGTATCTCTCATATCTTTAACTGCCACGCTCGAGTATTCCCGCAAAATCCCCTATTCGCCTCCCTGTTAGCTCCAAACGCTTCTAGCGGATGACGACATCTGTTAACTGGATTGAGTAAGTATTCAATAGATGGCGCGCTATGACAAATTTCCAAACGTTTCATATAAAAGCTACAATTTAATAGCATAACCACCACATGCTGATGAGGCTACAGTATAGGTGAAATTTATTTTGTAGTGAACGAAATACAGTGAATTACACTTTTTCAATTTTTGGTGTTAGCATAGCTGTCCACGTGTTACTTAAACAGAAGTATAAATTAAATTCATATTATACTGAATATAATACAGTGAAATTATTATTCCTGCTTTTATTGGGTTTGTAACTCAGAGGTCGTAGGTTTGAAGCCGGGTTAGGTGCTTGGTTTTTTTGTTTTTTTCAAGTTTTTTATTTCTCATTTACTGATATTTCTATACATAGTTACACTTTGATCAACCGGGTTTGGGCCTGGGTTTTCTTGTTTTTTTTTTTAGTTTTATATTTCTGATATTTACATATTTATTTCAATATTGGCTTAGGTGCTGGGTTTTTTGTTTTGTTTTCCATTCCCGGATCGAACCCTTCCTTACTCCCTTTTCCGTAAGCAGTTTGATTTAATTTTGCTTTCAAGTTCATCTGAGGTTTTAGTGTTAGACGTCTGTATCTCAGTTTTAATAATTCTAATACCTCTACATTGTGTAGAAATAGGAAAATTTACAACAGCGGATTCTGTTCCTTTCTTCCTCCAAATAGCCGCTCCTTTCATGATGAAGGTAGCCATGTTTTTTTACAAATGGTATCTGTGTAAAAAAAGCATGGTGGTGAACATGATTATTTTTGAATTTAGTGCGCGAAATGCTACTTTGTTGATTGAAAATTGAATTTTTTAACGAGGCGGAGCCAGGTTGAAAAATTATTCGAGAAAGAAAATTGTACGCTATTGTTCAAAAGTAACACCCAAAACCTGCTGGCCCAACCTGCAAAAAACGTTACCAGTCGCAGAGCTGTTCGGGAGCCGATCAAGGTAGTTACAAAATGCATGCCAGAGTGAAAGGGTGAAAATACCTTATTCTTTTTTAATAAGGAAGTGAAGCAAATTTCAGTTTTGAAGTAAAATATGAAGGGACAAAGCTCCTGAACAGTCCCTGAAGACTTCACTTTGGGCTCAATTTGTAGGTCACGGCAGGTGATTTTGAACGATTGAGTTTACGGAAGGGGGGCAAATTGCCCCCTAAGCCCTGTAAAACGGGATTCTCGCCAATATCTGGTTCAATATGAGAATTAGAGAATTTTTCTCTCGGTAAAAAATGAAGATCGTCTTATTATCTACACAAATGGTTCCTACTAGTTTTTTTCGAGAATTCGATAGTTATCGAGATAATGAGACCCAAAAGTCTCCTCATTTCAGCTGCTGCTCTGCCTGTAGGAATTCTGCTGTCTGTACATCAACTTGTATGCGGGCGGCAAAAAAATGACATTTCCCGATGATTCAAAGTTCATCGCAATGGGAAGACCCCTAGCTATCATTCCATGTGACTTGCAGCTCGTTCGTACTTGACAAAAATATTTAAAAAAGCGGTCAAAGTTTTTTTCCACAAGATTTTGAGACTATTTAATAATGGAACTTCAGGAGGTCTTGAATGATCTTAGAAAATTTTTATAATGAAACTTTTTTTGGTATCTTCCATGATAACAGACCTATTGAGTTCCATCATACTAAATCACCTTGTATAAATGTTTGGAAATGTTTATTATGATTACTTCTTAACCAATGAATATTGTATTAATTTATCTGGAGCAAACGCAAACTGAACAGATCAACAACCGTTCGAGAATAGTTGTAAGCTGTTGATGGAATAGTTATTGATTGAAGTACGTTTATATAACAGCAGGCTTTTGCCTAATCTACCTACTGTTTGGCCTTATCTACCTACTATTGAATATAGAGTGAAAATCTACAGAATCCCAATAACTAAATTGCTTCGTGTGTATGTGCTGGAAGGAATGGTGTTAACTATTTGCACATACTATTTTAGATCTGGAGAAATTGTGAAAGGAATTTGTAGTTGTATTTTGATATTGGTACTTTTTGTGTTTCCTATTACATAGTCCTAGACATATTTGTTATTTCTTAACATAACTGATTTTAGGTATATGAGGATAAATTATAAGGAAGAATTATTACCTATTTTTAACCCGGAATAGATGAGTTGCGCGCAATGGTTGAAATTTCAACTTATTTAATAAGGGGTGTCTCAGTGGTAACCGTCAAGGGATTATAGACATTCCCGGAATACGTAATTTTGACGATAATGCAAAGGGGTGCTTATGCTAATAAAATGAGGGAAAAACCAAAATACCGTGATTAGGATATTTGTTGTTATAGAATTTAAAGACAATAACAAACCAATAAATATTCGGTTATCGGGATTATCGGCATTCCCGGAATACGTAATTTTGACGATAATGCAAAGGGGTGCTTATGCTAATAAAATGGGGGAAAAACCAAAATACCGTGATTAGGATATTTGTTGTTATAGAATTCAAAGACAATAAATGTTCTGTTATCAGGACTGTCATGATAGTTTACTCTGGCGGGGGTAGGAAGTAGGTAGTGTTTATCTTGTTGTGCGCAATTCGGCTCCTAATTTTGGTATTCTTACTCGTATTCAGGTAGAAAATGACCGCTGCGTGCAACTCATCCCTGTCCTTTTAACCAATAATAGCCAAATTCAAATGTTTTGGGAATCCAGGGATAGTAGTTTAACAAAAACTTGTGCAACATAATTTTGTATAACCATTATCGTTATTATTATTATATCGTTATTATCGAGATTATCGTTAACCTATTTTACCCACGACCTTCCCTGTAATCAGTCAATAACACACAGTCGGTATCAATGTAGTTCTTGTGCTTCTTTCATTGGTAATAGAGTAATAGAGATGGAGTTTACCAAGCACAACTAATTATGTAACTGTTATTTGTTATGCTTCTTATAAAAAATACAAGTACAAGTAGGTCGTAGGTAAAGTATAGTACGTAACTCGTGTTGTAAAGCATTTTACGCACTCACGGAATTACGCACTCGCCGCTACGCGGAATCGTGCGTAACTTTTCCATTCGTGCGTAAAATGCTTCTTACCACACACGTTACGTAATATACTATTATTTTCTGCTTCGGATTACCTAACAAAATCAAATTATTTCAATAAAAATACCATTAGTTTGAAATTCGCGCTCTACCAGAAATGACTGATGACATAAGGAGTGCAGTTATAATCTATGGATCAGGTGAGGAGCGAAAACAGACAGTGTACGCGTCAGCCATTAGAAAACAGCTTATTTAAATAGAAAGAGATATAGTAATGAAACTCAACCAACGGAAAATAAATGTTTTTATGTGGGCACAATTTGACCAAAAGCTGAGAAGTTTTATAAAACTAACCTTTTTATTGTTTATTACTATTATCAGAACACAATATAATCCTTAATGCCAAATAAAATCATCTCTCTCCAAAATAAATGTCTATACGTCGTAATTCGTAATTTCTATTGGCTAATTTTATCGGGAATTACGAAATTCATGGTATAGTAGTTTCGGGACTCCAAAGTACTTTTCCTTCCAAGGACTCAGTTGATCAAGGCTAAATAACCTGTATTTCAACTGATGCACCCTCAATATATTAAACGGCATACCGTTAAATCTGCTTTGAAATCGTGCTCATTCATTTTCCAACGTATTGTTTATTAAAATTAAACCAACAGCGCTAAGCTGCCGTAGGAAATGACAAAAAAAACTTATGCATGGTCAAAATTGAATTTTTTGTCGAAATTTTTTTTTCCAATCTTCCTTTAAAATTATATTTAGACGACGCGATGTATCATGTTATTACATTTTTGTGAAGTCATGCTTTTAAATAATAAGGGTGGCGCCGCTTTGATGTCGTAAATATATAATTAGCACCTGCATGACGATATTACACCTGAGAAAAAACTCATTATTAATAATAAGCAGGCAGAAATATGGCGATTGTAAAAAGTGGGCGTGATTTGCCCTGGTTTCAGCTTTATATTAAACACCAAATGATGAGATTTTGGTGATATACTCGTATAACATCGAAGCGGAATGTAAATTCTCCATTTTCGAATGTCATCTTGTTTTAATATATTGAAATATGTGATTTTATAAACATGTGTTCATTTGGATTTCCAGATGAATAAAAAAACAGTGGGTATAATCGTAATCTCATTGTCTAGAAACTAAGTACTGATTATACATACAGGGTTGGGATAAAGTATGGAACCAAGTAAATATCTTTTAAACGAAAAGAACGATATTTGTGGAAATTTGTAGGTAAGTGCAATGGAACAAAATTCATCTGATGTACACTTTTTTGTTTATAATATACTTCCAGTTCAACCGAAAATTCCATCAACTTCTTCACTTTTAATGGGACACCCTATATATTTTTACAGATTTTGAAAGAGCTTGTTATTTTGAATTTATAAATACTAAGTATGGTGAAAAAAAATTAGTAAAAACGAGGAATATAGCACTATAAGCAACCTCCTTTGAGTTTTTTGCATTAGAGCAAAAAACTATTTAGATAAACTAATTGATGTTGTTTGTATGCTTGGTAATGAATAAACGAGTACTGTTTAGTACGTCTTTTGTTCTCGAAGTGTCAAATTCTAATACGGAAATAAATTTTACAATTTAGAATGGTTCAATTATGTAAATAAGAGCGTATTGAAATTTTAATAAATGATGATCGGTTATGGTGATCGTGCTAGAACCCATGAAGATGTGTCTTATTTCCATTAATTTGCATTCGGAGAGAAATCCTATATCCCCCTTAACGGTAACTGGAACATTACAACGTTTTAATGAAACTGGGATGGTAAAAAATTTGCTAACACCTGGAAGATCGAGAACTGCAACGAACTGTTTAACAAAATATTGCAATCGATTTAGAAGAATCACCTCAAACTTCCACCAGAAACCATGGTATCAGTCGACGTTCTGTAGGAAAGATATTGAAAAGTGAAAGTTATCATCCGTATAAGGAACAGTTGGTTCAAGAATTGTCAGACGATGATTTTGACCGACGGCTGAAATGTCGCGAACGGCTAATGGACATCTGTAATGTCGACGAAAATGTTTCTTTCAACATAGTTATTTCTTCCACCGGTGTGAGGTTGGTAACCCAAAGCTGGTAACTCACTTGCCGAACAATACCGAACGATCAGTGGCGTCGTTAATATCATTTTCACTACGTAGAGAATAATGAAATAGCTAAGAACAACAACCCAAGTATCTTAAGGATTCATGAAATATTCAGCCCGGATAAAAATCATTAGATGTGGTTAAAGGGGTAGATTCTGTCAATTATATTGAATGCAGGTGATTTTCACAGACATAGTTATTTGTTTTACTGGGCATTAAAGCACAAGGTTTAATGCCGCGGCTGGTGTTTCAAAGCCGAGCGTAGCGAGGCTATGAAACCAGCCAAAATTAAATCTGTTTTTCTGCCGTGTGAAACATATAATTTTTTTTTCCAAATTTGTTCCAATTCCACGCAATAAAACCAGTTTATTATCATCAGCATCATTTTGAGTTTTCTTAATGTCATTGTCAATTTTAATAACCAGTTTGATTTAAATTATTACTTGGAAGGTTGCCTAGCAACGAACTTTTTCTGCCTAAGCAGTAAAAGTGAACTATTTCTGCCTGCCAAGTGTCATTAAAAGGCCGCTTTTAATGTCATTTGGAGAAAAAAACAATTATGGCACAATTTGAAATTGATAGTTAAATCGAAATTCCTGTCGAAAGTGATGTTAATTCATTCACTCAACTAATAGGAAAATGACTTATAAATTGCAAGTTGCTCCGTCATTTCCTTCACCGTCAAAATAACATATTTCTAAAATAAATAACAAAAACTACCCCTTGGAGATTGGCTAAGTCATTTTCCTTTCAGTTGGGCATTCGACTTATCTTCAGGATCCCTATTTATGAATTTCAAGTTGCTCCGTCATTTCCTTCGCCGTCAAAATGACATATTTCGAAAATAAATAACAAAAACTACCCCTTGGAGATTAGCTAAGTCATTTTCCTTCCAGTTGGGAATTCGATTTATCTTCAGGATCCTTATTTATAAATTTCAAGTTGCTCCGTCATTCTCTTCACCGTCAAAATGACATATTTCGAGAATAAATAACAAAAACTACCCCTTGAAGATTAGCTTAGGCATTTTCCCTCTAGCTGGGCATTCGGTTCATCTTCAGGATCCTTATTTATGAATTTTAAGTTGCTCCGTCATTTCCTTCACCGTCAAAATGACATATTTCTAAAATAAATAACAAAAACTACCCCATGGAGATTAGCTAAGTCATTTTCCTTCTAATTG
>CAJUYG010002340.1:0-33931 GCA_910591675.1 Galerucella calmariensis | reverse complement strand
TTCACCGTCAAAATGACATATTTCGAAAATAAATATCAAAAACTACCTACCCCTTGAAGTTCGGCTAAGACATTTTCCTCTATTAGTTTAGTAAATAAATTATCATAACTTTCGACAGGAATTTCGATTTAACTATCAATTTCAAATTGCGTCATAATAGTTTTTTCTGTGAAAATCACCTGCATCCAATATAAATGACTGAATCTACTCCTTCAAACACATCTAATGATTTTCATTCGGGCTGAATATTTTGTGAATCCTTAAGATACTTGGGTCGTTGTTCTCAGCTATTTCATCATTCTCTACGTAGTAAAAATGATATTTACGACGCCACTGTTCGTTCGGTATTGTTCGGCAAGTGAGTTACCAACTTCACACCGGTGTTTCTTCCGATGAGGCAGCTTTTTGTTCAAATGGCCATAGCTCAAGGAATTGGCCAAATGGGAATCCTCATAAGATTCATGAAGCACATGCCCAGCATCCACAGAAGTTAAATGTTTGGATGGGAATTGTCGAAAATAGGCTTATGGGCCCATTTTTTATTGACGGCAACTTGAATAGTGACAAGTATTTGGATCTACTAAATAACGAAATTATTCCTGCACTTCAACAGAATGGGCAATTACCACAAAATGTTTGGATGGAGATGGAGCACCTCCCCACTATGATAGACGGGTTAGGGATTTTCTGGATTGGAATTTCCTAAATCGATGGATTGGACGTAGAGAATTCATAGAGTGGCCTGCTCATTCTCCGGATCTCAGCCCGTTAGATTTTTTTCTTTGGGGTTATCTGAAATCACGTGCTTACGTTAGACGACCAACAAACTTACAGGAATTGAGACAAAGAGTTATTGATAAATGTGAACTAAAACGTGGAAAAGTCTTGGGAAAAGTGACTCAAGAATTTGTTGATAGGATGGCATATTGTCAGAAAGTAAACGGCGCGCTTTTTAAGCATTTGAAGTGATTTTGCTTTTCATTATTCTAAAAAAATGGAATGTACACCTATTGTACAGTTAACAGTAAGTTATTCTTCGTTTTTTTGGAATTTTTTTACACCAAACTCAGTATGTACCTATGAGTTCAACATAACAAGCTCTTTCAAAATCTGTGAAAATATATAGGGTGTCCCATTTAAATTGAAGAAGCTGATGGCATTCCCGGTTAAACCAGAAGTATATTATAAACAAAAAATGTACATCAGATGCATTTTGTTCGACTGCACTTACCTGTAAATTTTCATAAATATCTTCTTTTTCCTTTGAAAGATATTCACTTGGTTCCATACTTTATCCCAACCCCGTATTTTCACATGAATACCTATAGGTTTGGCCAATACTCATCTTCCGTTTGTGGAATCTCATATCAGAGTAACAGTGAGCACTTAAGCAAAAATTTCTATATGTCCAAAAAAGAACAAAGTACTTCCCTTCCATCAAGAAACACCGACCACTCTAGACTTGATTTGTTCCGATACACTCTTCAGAGAAGGGAATTCTCCATTGTCTCTCTTTTATTCTATAGCCTTCTCTCTACCACTCACAGAATTGCAGTAAGGAACAAAAATATTTGATAAATCTGTATATATGAATAAGATACCGTATACAATTAGGAAACTAACCTGCTCAATTTTTAATCAATTTACCCCAAATCAATAACAGACGACAAACGTTCAAAAGAATTAAAATGCACAGCCAAAGACTACTAAAGTAACAGATCACAAAACAAAACGCCAATCACGGTGTGAAGGCTTCTGTGAACAAATGTCATATTACATGACCACTATGTTTAAACATGATATTGTCTCCACACTAAACTTTCATCATTAATTTATTGAAATATGTTTGGGGGGGATTTTATTTTTTAGTGATTGATCACAGCTTGTACATTTTAAAAAGTATTCTTAGAATATCTCACATGAATAATGTCTCTAGTTGATCCCTTGCTTAATTAAAGACTGCGACAAAAGTTAATAAGCAGCTCAAACTCCGCTGTTATGTTCTGACCCATATAATTGACTATTATGAATAAAAACTCAAGATCCTTCAACTTTGTTCGCAACTCCTAACTATTTAGAGTTAGGAAAAGGGATATAAAAAAGTTTCTTTGTTTTCGCTCTCCCTTTTTTCTTGTTTGGTAGGGTCGGGGGGTCCGGATGGATTCGTGCACGCAAGAAAAAGGGCTCTTAAAGTAACCACCTTTCTGGGGAAAATATTTTGTTCTTTGATCAGTGAATCGTGTAAGATTCATGAAGAAAAAAGGGCAGATTTTTCTAATATAGGATGTTTTTCATACAAAATGAAGATTTAATAAAAAAAAGCAAAAAGGTGCCTCAACGTTCGACATAAAACATTGCACAAGTATTGATTAAAGTGATGGATTTATTGTTTTTTGAAGATTTTGGAAAAATACACGATTTACATTTCTTGCTTTGAATCAAAAAAAGTTTTTGTTTGTTCACCAGGTAGTGATTCTCCGTCCGAGAGCTGCGAGAGCCTAATTCCGGACTGAAGATGACATTGGAATCATAAAATATATCCGAATGAAAACTTTATAGTAAAAACTCAATGGTGTATCAGTCCCCTTCTTTGCTAGTTCATCTGCCATATAATTTTTTCCTATTCCAGTGTGTCCTGGAATCCACAGTAAGGTAAAACCGATCTACAAGTGATGTTGTCCCTTCTAATTACAAACTAAAATGGCTGGTTATATTGTGCAGATGTCCCAGACTCGTTTATCCTAGAAGTGCAATCTAACGTCTGTCGGAACATAAAGCCCGAGAAGTAGTTGCTGCCTGTTAGTGAACAGTCTCTGTTCTCTGTTTATTTCACAAAAGCTTTGTAACGCGGTATTAGGCTATCATCATCGACGTCTATTTTCCCACTTTTTCAAGCTCTTACAAAATCAGAGCGCGACCAAAAAATTATTCACAATTCCCTGTTAATTACAATGGAATCCTTATACAACTTTGTATATGCATACATTGGCTGGTAACTAGATAAAGGATTAATAGTTTTAGGCAAGTTTACAAAAGTCGTCCATAACGCCATCCGGTTGTTATTTTTAATGAAAAATTGTAGCGGTTTTTTGAAATCAATGCACAATTGAAGTGTTTCTTATCCGCTCCAAGCATAAATCTATCGGTTATTGAACTTCTTATATTTGCAAAGAGAATATTATTTCCTCCAATTTCATTGAAATTCGTTCAGTACCAATACTTGAGAGGTTAATTGACACTTTGATGACATCTAGACAAGAGAAGCGTGTCAGGCCAAGTTCAAGCTACCAGAATGGCGAGCAGTACCGTGCGTAATCCAACACAAATGATTTGGAGCAAATTTTGACCTACTGATAACTCAAAAACTATTTAATATGAACATGTGAAATTGGGCTTACACCTTGAGGTTTTCGAGATACATAGGTACTCCAAATTTCATAAACACACCAAATTTTAGATCACCGTGCAAAAATCGTCATTTTTATCACCGACTGACCCAGAGATCAAAGCTCTAGCCCAGTTCCAGATGACTCAGATGACGAGTAGAATAATTCGGTTTGCATTGTTTTTGTATTATATGCAAGTCAACGTAATTACTATAAATTCGTACTTTATTTGTTCAATTTTGTGTCAGTGACAAGTTTAAAACTATGTTTTTCTTTATGAAATCAAACAATTTTATTTTGTTAAATCTACATTATATTTAAACATAAAGTGACGCGTTTCGCTAACACAGTAGCTTTTTCAAACGAATGGAGGTATAATGAGAAACTTTCTATTTATACAGTGCCTTAATACTAAATTATACGGATATTTAACAATGAAATTATAATCTATTTACAAGGAAATGAAATAAATTCCTTGTAAATAGATTATAATTTTATTGTTAAATATCCGTATAATTTAGTATTAAGGCACTGTATAAATAGAAAGTTTCTCATTATACCTCCATTCGTTTGAAAAAGCTACTGTGTTAGCGAAACGCGTCACTTTATGTTTAAATCATAGAGATAGTAATAAAGGGAAGAGACGAAGTCACGTGATCTAAAGCGTACTCGGTCAGCCATTTTCGTGCCACGCTAATGTCAAAGTTATTTTAAGTGTCATTGGTGCTGTAAATTACATTTTTAAAGATACTTTTGTTTTAATTGATTGACTAAATGGTTTCTTGTGCTGTTAGAAGTTGTACCAGTCGAGACAGGGGTGGATACTAAGAAATCTTCGGGAATAACGTACCACAGGTAAGATAAATAATATGCAGGGGTGTATTACAAATATTAAAAAGGATTCACTGCATTACATCGATTATCAATACTAAAAATTCATATATCGAAAAATATCAAATCCGGTTCTGTGCAGAAATACGTTGCGTACCATACTTAGTCACGCCCACTGATTCCACATGTACATATGGAACCTAACACTGAATGTCGTCTCCTTCCTTATTACTATCTCTATGGTTTAAATACAATGTAGATTTAACAAAATAAAATTGTTTGATTTCATAACTTACTATGGATCCACATCAAGTAAAAGCCTCATCTATTCAATCTATAATTTTCTATTTAACTCAACTGTCATCAATTCTGAGGTGATATTCTTATATAATCAGAGATATTATGGAAGAGGTAATGTTATTCTATTTTTTGTTTCCATTGCAGATCAAAGAGAAAATAAGTCAGTATAGGGCATGTCCACGACAGTTGACAATAACTTGGTGGTGAAACAATAGACACGATCAAAAATTAACAAACAACTATTAACCTATATTATATATTATTAAATATGCAAGCTCAACAACTGGAATATCTTTGAAAGTACACTGAAGCAAAACCAACTAAACTTAAACATATGATCTATCATCATATATCAGCATAACCTCAATATTAAGTACCACGTGCTCTGAACGCTTTGGTCATTGTTTCACCAACAGACTCTTGTCAAAATAGTTTGTGTCGTCACGTGGACATGCAATATTATTATTACTCAATACAAACGTACCTTCCCTGCAGCTTTTGTAGATATAATTATATCAAAAATAAAATAAAAACACGAAATCAGACCCAAAACTAAACAGTTAATTTAACGCTTGTTGTACTTTTCACAAATATCAACCATACCTACTACTCCGAAAATAAAAATATGAGGAGTCATAATTTAGTTCAACATGACAAAATACTAAAGCACAATCAAAGAAAAAGCAGTTTTTACAAAACACACTGAAAATAACTAAAACAGCAAAGTAAAACCACTTAAATATCAAATGGCTTATGCGGCAGCTGATTTGTTTTACTCGTTACTAAGATGACATTGACATTTCAGAGTACCATCTATCGAATTCTACTTTTTCCAATAAGGAACAATAATAGGGATTTTGGACCACAGCGCACGGTGCTTTGGTCGTGGAACAGCAGGGTGGGGGATTGGTATCAATTTTATTATAAATAATGATTCCTGCACAAAAAATAATGATATCTCATTAAAAACATAAGTCACCATCAACTGAAGAATAATCTTCATAGAATGGAGATAATTGACAAACAAATTTGTGGAGGAAGTGGAGAGGGACACCACAAAACAGTCTAACCTATAGAAGTGAAAGTCCAATAGGAATACCTAGAATGAAAAAATGAGGTGTCAAACCCATCCACCTGAAGCGCTAGTTGCAATTGAGTTGTCGAAATAGACAAGGCAGCGGAGGCCGAAAAACTAACAGACTAAGGGAAGAAGAATTTCAGCGATCGCAGTGGATGGGTTCAGGACTATTTTATAGCGCTTTTTTAAGTTTGTTTATTTGAATGACTATTGCCCGATTTCACTAACCATTTCCTAAAGTCCGGTAATACCTAAAGCGAACTTAGGAATTCCTAAATGCAATTTACATTTCACCATGCGCTAAGTGATGTGTGAGTGATGATATTATGTATTTCCCATCACTTTTTGATCAAGTTTTTTTCCACTTTTTCATTTGTTTCCACATTTTTCAATAATACAATACTAAGATTAGTAGAAAATTTCTTGAGGAAACATATGTCATCAACTTAATTTTTCAATAAAACAAACGTTTTGATGTAATGTCTGTACACCCAGGAACGCAACACTTCACACCAACCATTATAAAGTTATTACAATATTGTGAATTTTATCACACTTGATAACACTTACAGTAAGTACCTAATTAAAACACAAATAACAGTAACAAATGGGAACAAAAAGGAAGCAATCTATAAACTTAGGTAACATTGTCTATAAACGACAATGGTGACAACAACTATATGACAGCTATGATGAATTTTGAAATCTTTTCTTCTTTTCGTGCTAAAGGCCTTAGCTGCCGGGCCTGTTTCGACAACTCACTTGCAACTAGCGCTTCAGGTGGATGGGTTTGAAACCTTATTTTTGTATTCAAGGTCATCCTATAAACTTTCACTTCTATAGGTTAGACTGTTTTGTGAGGGACACACTATTTGTGACAGTACGGCATTTTCACCTAAATTCACGTAATGTCAGTGTAGTACCTCTGGCCGACTTGCGACGTCAAGCTACATGAATTGTATCAAAGACAATCATGGTAGGAAAACTTTGACATATAATATGCCAGTTAATTAAAAGGTGGAATTATATAAAACCATGAATTATATACTATACAAGGTTATAAAATAACAGTACTTACATTCAACAATTGCACATACTGCTTACCTGAAACAAAAAAAAATGTTCAACTTTCTTTTCACATTTATTGAAATATATTATGTTATTGAAATTATGGAATTGTAGGTTGTTTGTATGTCTGAGTAAAAAGCCCATTGAACATGAAATTATTATTCGCTCTCTAGACTTTCTCCTAGAAAAGTAAGGTTATATTTCTAGTTGGAAATACTTGATATGCTTTAGGTATTCGAATAAACATTTAAATAATATTGATTGGCATGAAAAAAATGGAAAAAATGGATTAGGAAGTTTTGTTTGATTATACGATTTAAGGCTAATAAAAAACTATACCGAACTAACTGTTTTTGAATTTTAATGATGCATTTTGGTATTTATATTTCACCAGCTGTAGTAGTATGGTGTACGTATCGCGGGTATTTACAACAACTACTGTTTCGACTACCAGACTAGTAATTTACAAGAACGGAAAATGCACTTTCAAGCTGAATAACACAAACTAGATCTGTAATTTATCGTAAAATTTTGAGCCCTTTTCGCATGTTTGCCTTAAATTGGTGGAATTAAACTGTTGCGTGTCCAAAAAGGCTGTTTTATTGTATTTCCCTGCAAAAGTGGCTTATTTGAACTATCAAGATAAGAAGAAAACTACTGGTACTCAAATCGATTTCTCTTCATGTTTTGTATCCAGAACGGAATTCAATTTGTATGTACTGGTTGTCTCAAATTATCTTCAGTGGAATATTTCAGGGTACTCATATAATTTGGAAAAATATACTTAGTTTGAAAATATGTAGATTGTCTTCTAAAAAGGTGAAAGGATTGTGTAATATTCCCAAACTCCAATTTGAAGTTTGATATTATGTATATTGGAAGCGATGAACAAAAAATTATTCAATTTACATTTTAACAAATCGACAATAAAAGTTCGTAATTCCTAGATTTGTCTTATTAAAGATATTCATGAGTTGAAATATTCAGCTTATTATATAGAATATTAACATATGAAAAATCCGATGAGAGGAGTGCAATTATCGATTGATTACAGCGGTAACTGCACTGTAGAAACCGAAAAAGCACTGCGATTATTGCATTGTTTACGTATCCACGGTAATCCCATTGTGAATCCATGATAATTAAAAATAAAATCAGTTTGACAAGTAAAGTCGAAAAATATTTTTAAAAATGTCTCGTTTCGGATGTAATTCATTGGAAATTAGAGAAAATAAAGTGATGGAAAGCGAACCAAAGAACACCAAACACAACAGATAATACGTGTGGTGACAGTTTATGAGCTTTTGTGCTGAAAAATAAAATACATTGGATAAAACAACACAAATCAACGTTTTGGTAGAAATATTAACGGACTGGGCATTCAATATGCGTAAGCAGAGAGGTGAGGAGTACAAGGAATTCACTGTTGAAACAATTTGGAGCGTCACCGAAAAATTTGTATTCGGGAAATACTTCCCCGAATTACACTCGGTTACCAGTTAATTTTGCATTCGAGCGTGTTGTCTTGGAAAAACTACATTCGGTCATTTTCAGTCATTTTCATATTTTGTTACCTTCGGTGTCGGGCACTTTCTCCAAAATATGAAAATGAACTCATGCATTTTTCAGACAACACGCTGTCATGCAAAATTATCGGTAATTTTGATTCCCCTGTGCAATTACTTCCGAATATTGTGTCACAAGGCAGAAAATGAGCTTTAGTTAAGGACTGTTAAAGCGTTTCCTGCACTATTTTTCGCCTACCGAATAAACCAAAAAATGGGAAAATATAACAAAAAAATTTGACATTCACTCAAGTTTAATTGAAAAATTTAGGTAACGCGTCAAAATTACGAATGACAGATAGTGAAAAACGTGGCGTCTTCAATGCTCCGCCCTCGTGCCTTGGGTATACGTTTGTTTTTGGGTCATTTGAGAGCACTTTAGTGTATATGGTTTGAGGATTTGTTCATATTTAAACTCGATTATTTGTATTTTTTCCAACCTTTCTCTTGTGAATACGTTGGGAAATTAGAATGGTTCATGATATAGTACATTCAATAGCCTTCTTGGTGTGCGTCATCGTTTGTCACGTATATCCGGGTTTTCGGTAAGACGTCCATTTTATCTGCTATTTTTAAATTTTATAACCGTAAATTTAATGAATAAAATCATCAGGATTGTATTCTGCCAAATTCGAGAAGGCTATGAAATTAATAATTACCAGCTTCTTTTTATAACTGAAAATACTTGAGAACTTTCTAAATGCTGATGTTTTTCTGTGTATCTAGGCATATTTCTGTATTATTTGAATTAATATAACAATAAAATTGATATTCACTTTTTATAAATGATAATCGACCGTAAACAACAAAGTACAGACCTGACGAGAACTGTCAGTGGGACCATTAGAAAAAGACCTGAGACACATTGCCGCTGCTGAAGATATGTCTGCATCCTATTTTGGATGGTGTAGCTTTTCCCGATTGAAAGGTCGCGCTTGCGCGTAATCTAAATATCAACAGATAAAAATTTTCAAGTCAAAGATTACGGTTAAAGTTTATAATACATTTAAACGCTTCATTATTGTGATATTTTGATAAGGATAAATCACAGACCTGCCTTTTTTACATTTCTTTCAACGTAATGTGCTGAAAGGAGATTAACAATCGATGACGCACACCAAGAAAGTTATTATACAGGGTGGGGCAATTTTCTGACATCGGAGGATTACATCGTTGTGGTGAGAGATAGAACTTTATAATTTTGTGTGAGCTAATACAGTTACTGAGGGCACATTTTGAAAATACTTTCGATTCTACAGGGTGTTCCAAAACAAACAAACTTACATTTTTTTGAATGGAACGTACTATATTTTGTTCAAGAATCGAAAAGATCTCACCGAGAGCGTGACAAAAATATAGCATTCTAATATATTATATTGGTGTTTTAAAAGGATATGGCCAATTATAAGCAAAAAAGACCTCTTCTTCAATACTCTGCAAAACAGTAAATTAAAATAAATCAACAGGTCTTTGTATTCAAATGTCATACACATATCATTGGCTGTGCTCAGTATTAATTACTTTTTTATCTGTGGCTTCTTTAATACAGGGTTAATCAAAACGCAAATCAAGCATTATCTCAAAATTTTTAAGTGAATCACCCTATAAGTCTTTTTACAATTTGTTAGTACAATTAATAAACTTTCAAACGATGTAGTACACTTAGGGCATGGGTTAATGGAAAATCGGAGAATTTTTATGATAATGGTCAAAAACAAATATTTTACGTACACAAATTGAATGGTATTAAATTCTCACATCCAACCTCTTGTAAATTTTAACATTTCAGAGACACATTTTAATCGTAATTTTGGATGCATCTACAATATCTAATCAATGAAATAAAATGTTTGCTAATACCGTAGGTACCTGGAATTACCAAAAATTTCATATTTATTCAGGTTTCACTTTCAAGAATTGTTATTATAGGCTTGTTTGAGAATGGGCGAAACATAATCAAGCCATTTTTGATTATATCGAGCGGGCTACTATCAAAATAGTATCTACTAAATAATGTCAAAAAATATTGCTATATTCTTCGTTTGTGTTGTGGAAGTTGATTCAAACACAATAGTTAACTTGTAGTTCCAACAAGATGTAGCATCTGTATATCACGTTCGTTGTGTACGTAGGTAGTTGAACAGACATTTCACCGACAGGTGGATAAGACGTGGTGGACCAATTTCGTGGCCTCCTCTATCTCCAGATCTCACACCGATGGATTCCTTTTTATGGGGATACATCAAACAACTTGTGTATCAAACGGAACCTACTACCAGAGAAGACGTGAAAGAAAGGATTCGTAACGCATTTTCCAGAATAACTCCAGCTATGTTGGAAAGGGTAGGATCCTTGTTTTTGAAAAGAGTTGTATAAAAGTAAATGGTCGCCATTTTGAACACTTAGCATAAACTTCTATACTTTTCATATAATGTCAATGTACATTTATGTAAACGTGAGTGTTCTTATAATGTTGGTTTTCATAATTGTTAGTTTTTCAAAAATAGAAAAAGTTGGAAAATAAAATATACAAGCTTGCATTTTATATAACTAATATATACTGTTTGTGATGACTTCAGTAATTAGTATATACTACAAACTGCTTTTATATTTATTAGTACCATAATGACACTACTTACAGTAAACAAAACTATTTCTTAAGACATAATTCCTTCTTTCCTTCCTTCAATGGTAAGAGTAGAAGTCAAATATTTTTAGATGCATCCAAAATTACGATTAAAATGTATGCCTCAGAAATGTTAAAATTTACAAGAGGTTCATGTAAAAATTTAATACCATTTAATTTGTGTACGTAAAATACTTGTTTTTGACCATTATCATAAAAATTTTACGATTTTCCATTAACTCGTGCCCTAAGTGTACTACATCGTTTGAAAGTTTATCAATTGTACTAAAAAATTGTAAAAATAATTATAGGGTGATTCATTTAAAAATTTTGAGATATTGCTTGATTTGCGTTTTGTTTCACCCTGTATTAAAGAAGCCACCGATGAAAAAAGTAATTAATACTGAGCACAGCCAATAATATGTGTATGACATTTGAATACAAAGACCTGTTGATTTATTTTATTTTACTGTTTTGCAGAGTATTGAAGAGGAGGTCTTTTTTGCTAATAATTGGCCATATCTTTGTGAAACACACTTATAATATATTAGAGTGCCATATTTTTGTACTGCTCTCGGTGAGATCTCTTCGATTCTTGAACAAAATATGGTACGTTCCATTTGAAAAAATGTAAGTTTGTGCTGCTACGTGGTTTTGGAACACCCTGTAGAATCGTATTAAAGTATTTTCAAAATGTGCCCTCAGTTAGCTCACACAAAATTATAAAGTTCTATCTCTCACCACAACGATGTGATCCTCCGATTTCAGAAGATTGCCCCACCCTGTATGAACTCCTCGTCATCTTTTTTTAAATGTTTCCTTCAAAATCTGAATATTTTTATGAATCTCAAGGATATAATATATGTATGTATGTATGTATGTGTGATTTTTGGGGTGACATTCACTGAGACCTAAAAGATCTATTGTGCCCCGTTACTTCTACTCAGTTTCTGAGGAGAGTCTCAGAAACTAGTAGTTCCTTTAGTCCTATTTCCCGGAGGAATTTTAGGATGTCTGCAGGCTCCAACTCAGGCAAATGTTCCTCTTCTATCCAGTAATCTCCCAGGTGCTGTGCTCTAGGATTCTGAAGTGCTGTGCAGTTGGAAAGTATGTGGATGGAGGTTTCTTCTTCCATTCCACAAAATCTGCATTCTTCTTACTCCACTATTTAGAGCTTTTTCAGGTGCCCATTCAGGCGACAATGTCCCGTTAGGATCCCTGTTAAAACTCTTAGTGCAGTTTTACTTTGACTTATGCATTCTTTTGATCTCAACAGGTTGTAGTCACCCAGAAGAGTCTTTGATTGTATAAGCCCTACTAGATCTTTCCAATGGTCAGATCTTCTCTTTTCCTCGGCTTTAGATATAATATATACTTTGTATATTCTTCTAGAGTCTTTTAAATGTTCATTTTATTGGATGTTGGGCTCAATAAAGAACACTAGTGGGTTCGGCATCGGTGATTAGCATCAGTCGCTGAAATAGAGCGACGTTAAATAACCGAATGAAAAATAAAACAAACTAAGCATTCCATGGAAATATGTGCTTCCCAAAAGTCATGCAACATCGATAATATATCTGTTCACATGCACAATATAAAACGAATTATTTCTAAAACTATAAATATGTATAACTACTTATCTGATTCCAATGCTTTTATAACACACATCTCGTTTAAACAGAGAGCTTTTGTATTTTTAATGTGAGTGTCGACTACGAAGAAACGGCTACGTTCCCTCGACGCTATTGTACACTGTATATTCAATGCGGAGAACTTCCAACTTCACAACTACTTGTGTAGAATTGTTTAATCCCGAGATCAATTGTGGGATCTTAATGGGGCCTATCCAAGTGAATCGGATGAAGCTGAATATGTTTTGATAGCCTATATTAATTTTGTAGATGAAAGGGTTGACGAGGGAAATGTGTTACCCTCTTTAACGCTATCTGTAACACATTCGTGCAAGCGTCAATAAGAGATATGTTGAAAATGTTATAACTTATGTGGAAGAAAGTAACGTTTTTGAAGTGACTTGAGATTGATTAACGTAACAATGGAAATTGTTTTTATAGCGGTGGTTAGTGTGATTAGTGAATTCATTACAAAAAAGTTCCATAATTCCATATCAACAAGCGCCGGTGAGAAGACAAAATACCACAAGGACCTGTGAACTAGATAGATTTCCATAGCAAAGTGCTGTTTGCAGAATATTACTACACGATTGGCTTCAACAACTCTTCTGTATCTGTAGAGTAGGGAGGGTGAGTGTGTAGGATCACAGCACTTAGGCCACATATGACCCATTGTACATCCTCCCGAGGAGTTGTCCTCCTAGGTCATTGTCCATCCTGTCCTTCTCAGGAAGGTGGACAGGTCACTAGGAGACATCCCCTTTATATCGGCAGGTGTAGGCCAAGACTCACCGAACACACACTCTCTTATTGACGATAACTCCGGACACTCGCATAAGACTTGCCTGACAGTTTCATCTTTCTGTTCACACATCCTGCATATAGGTGTGTTCACTAGCCCCATAGTATGGAGGTGTTTCCTTAGTTGACAGTGACCAGTCAGAAATCCTACTGTTGATTCCATCCCATCTCTTAATATCTGCCGAGACGTCAGCTAAATCTTGGTGGCACTCTAGTACTAGCCTCGATATAACACGTTGTCTGTTCAAGGCTAATAGGGCTTGTCTACTATCAGTGCAGATTATTATGTTTTTGCCAGAAATGCCTCTTCTGGTTAGTTCTTTTGTGGCAATTGAGATACCAGCCAGTTCTGTTTGAACCACGCTGGTATTGTTTCCCATTCCCCACTTAATCTTTAGGCTTAGTGCTCTCGACATCTCCACATCTTGAGCCTTCTTTCATTTTTGAACCATCTGTATATATGCGTATTGCATTTGCATTTGTTCAACAACTCTTTCCAATATTCTTGGCAGAGACAGAATTAAGTCCAAGATTGTATGACTCCGCAAGGTGTGTTCCTTTTTTCATATACACTTTCTCAACTTAACCCACTTTTTGTGAAGTTGACTTTTGCACCTTAGAAAGAAGCAAGTGTCTCTATGTAAATTGTACTCGTGTTCTTCATGAGGTATAAGCTGCTACTTTTCGTGACTTTCTACTTGCCAATAGTTCAACTCACCAATGAAAAAATGGAGACAAAAATAAATCGTAATAGAATGTGAGAAGACTCAGGAAAACCATTGGTTGAAGCTATAAATATAAAAAGAATGATTCCAAAATTGAAACTAATTTTTAGGAACAGCAAAGAAGAGAGAAAAGGTCCTTATACAGATTTAATGATAATGATAATTTAAATAGTTCGTTATCTGTTAGTATTTTCTTAACATTTCCTTCAAAAATAGCAAAAATACTGGATGATTACAGACACGTGACTTGATCATTGATATAATAGAACACATATATTTTATGGACTGTCTTCTTCCAGTAATTGAAAACACACGGAATAACATTTGTCTCGGTAGAAGAAACACAAAAAAGTTATTTCTAATTCGCAGACGTTTCTAGAAAATGTAAGTTATTGAACCATTTGAATTTCACTAGGGTTACTGCACAGGACAAGACAAGTTTCTGGGACTTCCCGTCCCCACATTTTACGTTTCTCTGAAGTCCATTTCTCTTAAAAAAAGTTCATGCAATACACAAATTCATGGAGTAAGTTCTTGGAAGAACAACTACCTCGAGTGAAATTTGTATGTCAATGTTGCCATATTTCAATTATAAACAAAATATATCATTGTTTCTGTAAAGAATCATAATACACACATATAGAGTATTATCCTCACCTCACCTTATGTTTGTGATATTAATGAAACTAACGTTTATATTTAGAAGAAATGAAACAAAAGCGTCCCGTATCTTCAATTAATCAGCATATATTAGGTATATGTTTATTTTTTTTAAACGATCAAGTTCATACATCGTCTAGAAAAATAGGGTTTCTTACCATTTTGTATTTAGTTTGTTTTATGTTGAAAAACTTATCTGTTTATTACTCAACACACTTTTATTATGGACAAATATGAGTGAGTGTCATAATTAGAGCGCGGATTTATTGCTATTATGCCATAAGTAATTTTTTATGGCAGATGTATTTTGATCACATATATGTATGAATTTCAATAAGAGGATTCACAGGGTCAATTTGTTTTTGTGCCATTATGCCTATTTTCAGTTTTAATGCATTTATTTTTTTTTGTGCTAGTTTTATGCATATTTTAACAATTAGTGGTGTATTTGGTGATAATTTTGTACATTTACTTCTCGATATGTAACAGTTTTTAATATATTAGTCAATTTCCGATTAATTTATTTGATATTATCTAAGCCACAACGTGACAACATCGTACTAGCGTTACCCAGCACATGTCTATTGTTTGGGGAATTCCGTAGGCCGATTGTGTATACCCTCGGCCGCTGTTATTCGATTTCCAAATTTCCAAAAACTATTTTGCGGACCATTTTGAGTCTTTTAAGGAAATTATATTAGAGTTAATTATGAAATCAAACAGGTATAATCTCCATTCGTTTGAAAGAGCTATTGTGTTAGCGAAACGCGTCACAACTTTAAGGTTAAATATAATGTAGATTTAAGAAAATAAAATTGTTTGATTTCATAATTTACTATGTATCAAGTAAAAGCCTCATCTATTCAATTCTATATTAGAGTTTCCTAAAACGGCTTCCCAACAGATTGAAAAGTGTCAAGAGATTGTGAAAAATGAAGAGGTAAAACAAAACTTAGCATTTATTAAGGCTAACTACAGCTTTGTTAGCAAAGCTATCACAAAACTCGAAAACAAGACACTTCCTCTTGTAGAAGCTATGGAAATAATCGAAACATTTAAGAACGAGACCTCAAAAGTACGTGGCGCTTCAGGAGTTTCAGTTTTTAATAAATTGACTGGAGTGCTAAATAAAAATGGAGGGTATAGAGTTTTAAACCAAATAGGCAAATGTTATTATAGGAAATGTTGTTGAAGATCTTGCGATAGATGAAGCTATTGTTCCTAAATTTAAATATACACCAATTACCAGCGTGGATTTTGAACGAAGTTTTTCTCATTTAAAATTTGTGCTGAGTGATAGAAGAATGGATTTTACTGTTGACAATTTAGAAAAACAATTAGTTATTGGTTTACTCAAAGACGAGTAGTTTGTAATGTTTAAAATTTCATTCATTCCTATTATTCAGTGTTTTTTGCAAGAAGTAAGTTTCTGGTTTTTTAAGGCAATGTAGTTTCTTTATTTACATTATCTTATGACGAAATGACTTTTATTTTTATGTTTTTTGTGTAAAACTGTATGATATAAATAGAGATATTCGTTTTTATAAATTACTTTTTGTTGCTTTTTTTTAAATTTCATGCATATTTATGAGCTTATGTTCAAAAAATTTTAAGCTTTTTTAAGCGCCTATTTCAAGTTTTTTTATGCTTAAAAATCCATGCTCTAGTCATAATAGTTACCCGCGCAATAACATGGTGAAAGAATAGTATATCATACAACAAGGTGGTGAAGACCATAGATAATGGTGAATACTATTATTATTGAAAGAGCGGAATGAGGTGCGATGTTTATTAATTAATGGCTTTACCACCGCGGTGTATATACAATTTTTTCCACTACTAGCCAAATGTAAGGAAAACATTTAAAATGAAATAAATTTTAATGAAAATTAAGAAGCACATGAATGTAAACTCGATTATCCACTAATGAACAGAAATCAAGTAGTCTGATGCAGATTAACATTTCCACTAGCTGAATTTATAATCAAACAACGTTTGTGATTATTGTGTTTGCGAAATGTTGGCCAGATATGCGCAATTTATATGATATGTACACATGTTCTTATTTATAGAGGTTAAGGCATCGGTAATCGGTATTTGGTGGGTTAAGTTTAACTACCAGTTCCCATCAACAAATTATCAAGTTCCACTGGAATAATGTTAGAGGTGAAAACATTCCTTCATCCATGTTCTTCTGCAATCAACGTAAAATAAACAACACATTTCAATGTCAAAATAAAAATGTTGAGTGTCTATCCGTAATCGTTAAAGCTGATTTCGCCCTATGCGTTTACCTGACTGACTGACTGACACGTACACTGTCTGTCTTCGCTCCTAACGTAACCCATAGATTACGAACGCACTGCTTATGTCATCAGTGATTAATGGTGGAGCGCGAATTTTAAACTAATGGAATTTTTATTCAAATAATTTTATCTTGTTAGGTAATTCCAAGCATTATATCTACTGGGTATACAAAATGATTTCGCACAAGTTAAACTACTATCCCTGGATTCTCAAAACATTTGAGTTAATTTAATAGCGTGTGGTGGAAAATATAACTTTCAGTATTCCAAATTGAAGCGTGGCAACATTGACTTCATCAAGTGAGTGAAACCACCCTCAAAAGCTACCTATTCTTCTACCTCAGACCTACTTTCGACAAAAGTCGCTAGATAGAAATGCAATACAATGCACCGTTATATGTAGAGGTATGTGGAACCATCAATTGATTTATTCCAAAACTAGTAAGTATACAGTCTGTATATAGTGCAGATAATAGGGGGCGAGTATCCTCCTGTAATATCAACATCCATTGTGATCCCAATCGATACTCGCTATCGTTCCGAAGTAAACCTATGCCTGCATCACCAAATTCAGCCGGTCGTACAATGAATCTTAGAAATTATCAGCCATTAAACTATTCATAAGTGACGTTACCATTAGTTCAACCATTCAGTTAATACCTGTATCTGACAATGCACATACAACGTCGAAGGGACTATTTGTCAAGTCAACCCTCCGGAATAGGATCCAAGATATCTTGGGAAGCGCGTTCTGTGTAATCTCACCTCTTTTGTCTTACCCAAATTCATCACTGGATTTTCTCTCTCTCCGTCTCTCCTTATATATATGAATCGTTCTGGTGAAAATGTCGATATACCATTCAACATAGATTAAGGTTTATATAGTGCCGTATATTCGTGAAAAGTGTCTGGTAATTTCAATAAAGATTATTCGATTGGCAGAGTCAGGAAATGAGAACGGAATTTATGCGGAAAGCAACGAACGGTACAACTGCACTGATGACGCTACGTCGGCACCCGACTTCTACAGGGATATATTTTAGTTCAAGCGAAAATCAGGTGTTAGGGGCATTTGTCGAGTTCACCTCAAAATAAACAAAGTTTGTTTCAGATGATATTCAATTCTAGAAACAATTCAGTTCACCAGTAAAAGGGAGAACTCCATCTTTTTGAAATAAATACATAAAAGGATGATGGACATTAATTTTTTCGCGAGACAATTTGCTTTCACTGGCGATAGTCCACTACCAGCAAGGTTGTCCAATTCGTCTTCATACTTATAGTTTGGTTATTCTCAAAGTTTTCAAAATATTTGCAACATGCAAAGCAGATTCTTCTTCAAACCTTGCAAGGGTGATACCCAGAGACATTTCTCGCCAGTTTGGAGTTTGGGTTGGTTTAAATGGAAATTAATCCAATGTTGTTGGTTGGTAAAATTATTACCATACTAAGATTCACAACTAAAATTCATAAGCAGCACATTTTTGGAAATATTTGTGAGAAAATTATCATAAGTATAAAAAATTCTTGAAACATTTAGTTAGTGCTCATTGTAGCGTCAAATACAATGCTCACTGCAACAAGACAGTAGGCAGTTACCTATTCCAGATCACCAAGCAGAGAAGAAGTAAAAACTGAAATAGGGGCCACCATTGTAAACAAAAAGCATGGGAGTCTCTTGAGAGCCTCATTAGCTACGTTTGAGAGAAAGCACTGAGTACCAACCAGGCCAAATTGAAACAAAAGATACTTTTACTGCGGAATTTTTTGTGGTGTGGCTGCAAAAGTTCACACACAGGTCAAAAGTAGCGTGCTGCAAGCTAGTTGTTTGTACTGCAGTTACGTGGCAAATCATTGTTATGATGAGCTTGAGCTGGATTGATAGTTTTCTCTCATTTTTTCGGCAATGTAAGAATGATGTGCATTGCTTAGTTTTAAAAAGGGCTTTAGAGACTCAGCTGAAGAAAGACGAGCACCTAATTCTATTAGACATAATGTTGCCTCTTTGCCACGCCACGCGAACTCACTGCAAATATTTGGCAGAACTTTTTTGTGAGCATCCGGTACAATTTCATCACAGTTTTCTACAGTCTTGTTGATCACTTCAGTTGGCAGAGCTGCAGAGCTCGATTTTCTCCTATCTGGAAGCGCTTCTTTTAGCCGTTTGAGCGTTTCTGACATCCTTAAAAACTATGTCAATAAATGGGTCTATTCTTCGATTTAAATTTTGAAAATAGGTACCTCTTCTGCAGAAGCTTCGCGGAAGTAATCCACGTCGTTTTCACAACTGCCTCCTTATAATTGGTGGCATTGGCTCACTATTGAAAGCCCAGTCTGTGAATACGGTCTTCTCAAGAAATTCATATTTTCGCTTTCCACAGAATGCTGAGAGCTTGGTTATATAAACGACGTACGTATGATCAATCCGTAATTTCTATCGGCTAATTTTACGATGAATTATATAATCAGCTACATTCACAGTTAATGTTAGTGGCTACCAAGTTCCTACCAATTGAAAATCACAAATAACCTATTCGTAGAAGTATTTACCATTATGACAACGCTATGCATACGCTATCATTGTATTGAATATTGAGGTTAGTTAAAGTTGATATCCAGTGATACTTTTTGATTGGTATCAGAATATTGATATAGATTATTTTCCTGATTTTTTCATTTCCAGACGTAGCATTGAGAGTTGTCGGTGGATAAATTCCTGACCATGCTCAATATTCGTTTATGGTAACTATGAAAACAAAGGGAAACATCTGTCGATTTTAAAATAACATAAAAATACCACAGCTCGTCTGGAAATTAATGAATTATAAAAATCAGATTTCAGAAAAATGCAAAAAGCGCATCAATGAATTGTTTTTACATGTTATAATTTTTTCGGTCCAATTTAATTAAATTGCAAGTTTTTTGTTTTCCTATCCTTGAATTTGTTCAATTTTATCAGCCGGTGTGGAGGATGGAATCTGGAAACTAATTTTCCAGTGTTGGGATTTAATTTTGTTTGTGGACATTTAGCTATTCTGTTATCCTCAATGAAATAAGGTTTGTATTTCCTATCAGCCCAACCCAAACAATTCCTTTTTGGGGGTGTTGTGAATGACCTTTTGTACCTAGTGTGGATTATTTCCCATAAATTCCGTCCAAGAAATTGTCCTATCGAAATAAATACCAAAAACCTAATTTAAATAAAATTTGAATTTGGGTTTAATTATAATAGCTACATTATAATTTCCAATTTCTCATTAATCCCACTCCTAGAATGTTTTGAGAATATTCATAATATGCTGCAGCAGAACAAATGGAATTACATTACATAACAAATCATCATTCTGTTATTTGGTCGACTTCAGCCGTGTACGGCGGAGTAGAACATTCTTCGATACCGGAGCTACTCTGATCGTAGCCATAACTAGTAATATTAGTGTATTAATTTTTAGAGACTCTGGTGAACCATTATTTATAAATGATGTTCAATATGGAATTGCGAGCAACAACACTATTAAATTTATTTCCGGTAACAATGTAGGTATATGATAAATGTTCAGGTCTTTCAGTATATACAAGAATTGCACCTTTTGTTGAGTTTATAAGACAATACGTAGAATATCAATAGTATATTGAGATATTAACAATGAACGATTAAGTTTGGTTATTTTGTCCATATATCTAACATAGTGTATGTACATGGTCTTCCACTTCCACTTTTACCCAGCACCTGAGGAAAGCTTCTTCAGAACCTGGTTAAATTCTCCCAGAGGTATATTTTATTGTCTCTGTACTACTAGATATTTCCAATGGTCAGATGTTCCTATCCCGCGTAACCTATTTCTCCCAACATTACTGATAATTAAAGATGTTTCCTAACCCCAAAAGGAAGTGTCTTCGCTAGTTCATCTACTATTCCATTTCCTTCAATTTCAGTTCTTCCAGTAAGGTGACGATAGTGCTCTCGCCTTGATTATTGAGTTTTCTCAGTCATTCCAATACCATTTTAGAGCAGACTCCACAAATATTCAGTGCTTTATAGGCTGCTTGACTATCCGAAATGATAACAATCCTTTGCCTTCTATATCCTTTATGAATATTCAACTTTCTTATGGCGTAAACTTCCACTCGAAGAAAACTTTGGGTTTATACCAAAGCTTTTAAGTGTTCGATTCCTGGCCCGTACACTCCTATCTCAGCCCTTCAATTGCTTTTGAGCCGTCTGTATACCATTGCGTGGTATTCTTCCCAAGTCTGATGATGGGGCTGGAATCCCATTTCTTCATATAGATCTTAGTACTACCCACGAAGGTGGAAGGAGCTTGGCAGCTTCAGCGGACCAGAGCCTGATAACAAACAAACACCACACGACTAGACTGCGAGGGTTCTCTCCTCCAAATAATGTTATCAAACAAAGTCATTGGACTGTAACAGCAATTACTTTCGCTGTCCTACAGGTCACTGTCATTAGCATTATCGTCTATTAAGTCTTGCAATGTCTGAATATTTTGCGAGTCGCAGTTAAAGGCTCATATCAATAAGCCAAATGATCTCAAACCCGACCTGACCCATTGAAGCATGATGGCTCACAACGCTCAACAGGAACTCTCTGGTAAAGCTCACAAGAACGAACCTGGTCATAGCCTCAGTGATATTTGGTTGTACTTTCACCGTGCTTCAAGAAGCTTGATGGCATTACCAAATAATTCGCCTATGTGTAACTTGACAGAAGACATTTTAAATATTATTGTATATCACAATTATTATTACTTATATTCCATTAAATAACAATTGACTGATATAATCTTGGTAGTTTGAAATAAATACGCTCAAAACTTTTCAAAAGTTTACAAAAACACAACTTTATCGTTTAATGTGTCAACTTTAACAGTGAGTTGACAATCAAGAAACAACAAAGTTTGTTTTCGTATCTGGCAACCGACATAGAAAACAACTCCGTACATTTAATACAGTTTACGCCCGGTGAAACTTTTAACAAAGTAATTTGAACAATTAAATACGGAGTATAATAAGAATGGGTTGTCCTGGTGGAAAATTTGCCGGCTTTAGAAAAATATGTTTTGCGATCGTCTTTGGCGTCCTGTTGAAAGGAGCGCAGGGGTTACATTATCATAATAAGCAACTGGAAGTAATAAATTATGTTTTCGTATTGTTAACAGTTGGGCATGATGTGATATTGTGTATATCCACAATCTTATACAAGGAGAATGTATATTCTGTGGAATAGAAGCAGAAGCTTCCATACACATAATTGTGGAGTGCATAGCAGTATTGAATCTTAGGAGACTACTGTATAGAAGCAGGGGCACTTACTCAAACTAACGCCTGGGGATATCCTTAAATTCCTCCTTGTTACCTATTATTTATTTAAAATAATAGGGCAAGATTAATTGCAACGGCGACTCAATGTGGAGAGCACCTCAGGTGTGAATTCGGAGACCAAACTAATATCAGTTCAGGGAGTAGTCTTACCGGTTCGCGGGTAATCCTAGTTTATTTAAATTTTTGAAGTTCTATCGAAATTAATGATATAATAGATGAAGTTAAGAAACCAAACGAATTTAATAAGTTATTAAATCAAGTTAAGGAATGTAATTGAAGTTAATCAAGAAAGGTAAGTGGGCGCCACCCTGAATAATATTAGTCGACTTGTTTTTCACCTCACAACTCTCTATCAACAAACCTGGAAATGCTGGAAGGGAAGGAATATGAACAACGTTGTTAAATTTACAAGTTGTATAATGAATTTAAAACTAATATTACAGTGAATAAAAAAAATGTTGTTGTTGTTTGTTGAAGCACGTTGTTTTTACTTTCCTTATTTTCTTCGGACAGGTCCCAGGTGTCTGATGTTAATCTACCTCATAGAAACTACTTCGTCCGAAAAATGGCAGGTACAAAGTGCTAGGCAAGATACAGTGTATCAGCAATAGTTACATTTTTTTATGTAAAATTCAGGATATCTGCAGTAATTCGGTTTACAATTGGTTACAGAAAATCATTTAAGAACGTGGTTCATAAAAAAAATATCCTGTATTCTACTATTAAAAAACAATAGAGCAATAAAGATATGTGATATGAAACGATATGATATTATTAAGGAAATCTTATTTATTTCCATTCATCAAATGAATCAAAGAGACAATCTAAATAACATAAAAACTCAATTTTATTTTATCACTTATTTCAATCATAGAAGGCGGAAAAAATGTAATGTAAAATGTAATCCGGAAATATAATATTCTAGGTTGGTAATTAGATTGAATTAAATATACAAATTTCAAAGAATTCAACTATATACATGTGAACCTTTTATCAACTGTACCTATAAGAAAAACTAGGAAAACTATACCAAAGAACAAGATAAAAACACAATATCGCTGTATGTGTGTATCTGGCGCTATCACTAGGAGAAAAAAATATAAAGCAAGAATCAGAAATGAAAAGCATATACGTAAATGCAACTTACCATTCACATTGAATGCACTTTAGAAAAAAAAGTTGGAGGTAAACCCCTCACAAGAAATTAAAATTAACCTTATCGGTTCATGGTTCACAGGAGAAAGAAAGCTTATTCTTACTACTCGCTATTAAATTGAACCATGCGATGAGCAATCGACATACGTAGTATATCCCTTTCCTGTTCACATGCTCTGCTTCGAGAAATAATTTACATATTAGTAGTGTGCTATATTCTTAATTTCTCTCTCTCTATAGGAGAGAAGAATTGAAATATTCGACCAATATCAGTGTATACTGATCCTCACCAACGGAGATTATCCGTCGCTCATTAAATTTAAAAAATTTGCCTTTCAGCGGTGATCGATGCTACAGGTTCTCGACGAGAATCACATGTTGGTAAGAAAAAAGGACTAGCTACTCACCGTCCGGTGGATATTTAAATATTCCAATGATAGTGGCCAAATATGACGTTACATCCTCCAAGGAATAAGGAACGGGAAAATATTTCGAGTTCCAGCGAGAGTCACCTCAATATACGAAAATCAATAAATACATATCGTGATCATCCGGTCCAAAATGAATGAAATGGCGTTAAAACATAACTCGCGGCTGACTATCACTGGAGCTCATGACTACTCAAGGCTGCTCCTGTACCGGGAGGTATCCGTCTTTTTGTTGTTAGTACAACTGTGTGTCATAATGAGTTTGTCGACGATAATACACAAAATGGAAATTCTTTGTTGAATCTACCCTAATTCTTCCAGACCCACTACTACTTACAGAACTCTACAGATTTTATATTCCAGTTTCACGTGTCATTCACACAGTTTTAGCATATCTATTGGATAGCCATGTCTAATTTTTAGACTCTCTCTTTTTTTAATATAACAACAAACCAAATGTCCAGCTACAGTCAGCAAGGAATCAGGACCTGAATTTCATCTGAAAACTGTTCCAAACAACAAAACCAGTTATCAAAAAAACGTTTCTGATTGCTCCCTCACTATATATTCTCTTATTCCTTTTTATCGCCTATTCCAATGAATGTGTGATACGCCTGAGGTGATGTTTATTAAGTGAAAAAGAAAGCGGGTTGAATTATCGCTACTGTATTTTTTAGCACTTAGGTGGTTTATCTAATCCTTCAGGAGACTTTAACGGCAGCATAAACAGGCTTTATGTGTTTTTGTATGAAACGGTCGTATGTTTATCTAAGCTCGGCAATTTTGAGATTTAGGCGCGGTCAGGTCAATTTTCTCTATTGTCTCGAGCTTTAACGTCCCATGCAGTGTTCGGTGTTTAGCCAGGAATTTGATGATATCACCACATGTTTGACTTTGGAGATGTTGATTTATAACAGACAATTGTTCTGCTTCATTATATTTTATTCATTAGTGATTCAATTCAGTTGAAACTACAATTAACGTGAACTGTGAAATATAAAAATATTGTAATAAATGATAATTATTAATCCAAACGGGAAGGAAAAATGAGACTAAAAATTAACCCGAAAAGATGAAGCTATTGTCATTGACTACACTCACTCAAAGGGTAACTACTTTATTGAAACCCCAGTGGAACGGAGGGAATCTCGCCAAAGCAATAATCATACTCATCAGAAATTCTGAAGTGGACAAAAACATTACTGGAAGATATTCAAAGAACAACGCGTACCATGATGACCAAACACAAATGTGACCACCCGATATCATCAGTTATTAGAACCACACCACAAAGAAAATGGGGTGGAAGAGGCCTAACGAATATCGTTAATTTCCATCACAAACACATATCTTAACTGAAACATTCTTCGTTGGCAGAGTAGAGGTAGAGAGGTGCCGGTAATTGCCTCATTTACGGGACCAATGCCCAAACTCTACAAGACAGCCTCTTCAAACTAGGTCTTAAAAATACATATATCGATTTGCAGAAGGCTACAATTGCAAATACTTGTCAAACTGTCCGTAAATTTCCGAATATGTAACATCTGAGCTCAATCCCATTTGCGTTCGGAATAGGGCCATAGCTGAGCAAGTGTACACTTAAGATCACAATAATTATAATAATTATAATTTAGGAATTCAGCAAGCTTAGCTACTAGACCAATTGCAAGCAAAATCAAAATCAGGGGCCAGTTCACTCAAAGGGTAACTACTTTGTTGAAATCCCAGCTAAACGCAGGAAATCTTGCCAAAGCAATTTTGACCTACGCCATACCGATCCTGACATACTTATTTGGAATTCTGAAGTGGACAAAAACAGAACTATGTAGGATATTCAAACACAAATGCAACCACCCGACATCATTAGTTATCAGGACAACACTACCAAGAAAAGAGAGAGGGGGGAGAGCTCTAGTCGACATGGTTGATTGACATAACAAACAAATATTTAAACTCCAAGAATTTTTTATTGGCAGTGCTCAAACATCTGAATTAAATAAGTAGGTCGCAAAAGCAGATAAAAACTATTCCCCCTTAAATCATGTAAGCTCTAATAAGAAACTTGAAAACGTTACAGACTCTGACAAACAGGCAGAGTGGGCCCAAAAAGCGCTCCATGGTCGATATCATCACGACCTCAGTCAACCTCATATCGACAAAGAAGCATTAAATAAGTAGCTCTCCGATGGAACATTATTTTAAGGAAGAGAAGAATTTATGATGGCAACTCATAGCCAAGTAATTAATACCAACAATAACAAGAAATTTGTCATAAGAGATCCAAACATCGTTCCGGACAAGTGCAGAAGGTATCAACAAATGATAGAGACAATACAACACATTTCGTCGGAATGTTCAGCCTTAGCTAACAATAATTACCTACGTAGGCACAAACAACTTTGCAACATCATCCATCAGAAGTTGGCCAAATTTGGATAAGTTAACACCTACACTCCTTATTACAAGTACCACCCGCATTGGAGAATGCTGATTTTACACTATACTACGATAGGTCAATTATCACCAATAGATGAGTGACGAATAACAAGCCTGATATTGTAGTTGTCGATAAAAAAGCTAGCTCGGTTCTTCTGGTGAATGTTTTTTTCTTGTTTGTTTGCTTATCACCAGGGAGAGACTCCATTAGCCGAAACTGGTGAATGTTGCTGTGGCCAATAATAACAATATTCCAGACAAATACAACGGAAAAATTGCAAAATACACCGATCTCTGCATGCAGAGAAAATAGAAGTGGTGCCGATCATTGTTACATCTACGTTACTAATTCCCAAAACTTGACAGGACAGCCTTACCAAACTAGGTCTTCACAAAAATAGATACATCGATCTGCAGGAAGCTGCCATTTTATATATCTGTCACACTGTCCATGAATTTCTGAATATGTGACTTCTGAGCCTAATTCCATTTGCGTTAACACACGCTCGGGCTAGGTGAACATAACCAGCAAGTGCTCAGCAGGACTATACTTGAGATGATGATAATAGTAGTAATGTAGCTCCGTTGATGTATTTTTTCAACAACAACTAGTTCTGTATAAAAAAATTAGTATTATTTCAAGTTAAAGCTCTATAAACTTTAACGGTGTCTTGTTAAGTCTCAGCAACTTCAGATCTTGGACAAAACAAAGAGATTTTCCAAGTGTTTCGTCCGTTTTTAGTTCTGTTTCTTTTTAATCTCGGATGTCTAACATTTCAGGCACTTCAGTCGCTTCACAAATCTTAATTGGCCTTATCTTCTGCAGCTTCAAATTGGTTGGGTGTGAAAGTAACAAGTAATAATGCGAGAAGTAAGTAAGTAAGTAGAGTTGTGGACGGAAGTTTGAAGTGAGTTTTACTTGGAAAAAAAATCACTGCTGCAAAGAAAGTTTGTGCTTCCGAGTTCAAAGTTCAACATTTTTTAAATCTCATAGAGTTGAAGTTATAAAATAGTTATATCATACGGGACGACAGAGCTTTACTTGTGAGGTAATCTAAAAATACACGAATTTAACAATATTGATCTCTAGCCGTGAGAGATATTTCCGTGACAAGAAAAGTGTATACAGTGAAGCAGAACGTTTACTATTTTTCTCTTATTTTTTGGGAATCAAACCACAATAATGTTTTTTATTTTTTTATTTCGACGTTTCGGTAGCGTTCCAGCTACCTTTGTCAAGATTAACTAATAATAAAATAATTTTTGGTCCCTATCTGACACAACGAAAAAAATATGACAACTAGACAATCAATAATATTTTGGAGTTTAAGACTACAAAACTTTGTTGTCAAATTTTATTAAGGTCCATTCATAGTAGATCACATCTCTGGTAAAATGTGAAATATTAGTATTTTATGCAACGATCATGTTATGATAGCCATTAAGACACGAGCATGTTGTAGGATATAATATGCTAGTGTATTAATGTCCATTACATGAAAGTTGCATACAATATTTTTTCCACTCCGATTAATAAGAATTATTAATTTAATTATTTAGTTCAATTAATTTTAAATATAGTTAATTTTGAAAATCAAAATTATTTGACAGCTGTCAAATGAAGTGTCACTTAATAGGTCTGTTCGCCTGCAATAAAAGTGTAGCACTGAGCTATATAATTTTGAAAAATTCAGGTCTATCTGTGAAAAAATGCGTGTAAAATTGCTAAATTTGGGACTATCTATGTATATTGCATTTGTATACTGCAAGAAGCATTAAAACCTGATTAAAATAAATAAAATCGTATAGCTCAGTGCTACACTTTTATTGCAGGGAACAGACCTAATATCATTAATTTCAGAAATGTCAACCAGGTATCCATGGCTATATTAAATATTGTGCGAATGTCGCATTCCTTTTGGCTAAAAAATCTGTATCATAATGAAAATTTGTATCATAATGAATATCATTATACAGATTTTAGTCTTTCAATTTAGTTATTTATGATAAAAGTGCGTGAAGTTATACTTTTGCGCACGAGTTGCGAAAATGCAAGGCACGAACGTGGCGAGTGCCTTTCTCGCAACGAGTGCGCAAAAGTATTTCACGCACAAGTGTCATACAAAACTTTATCTACAACCACATAAAGAAAAAATATAAAAATGTGCTCGGAAGGGGCTAAAAAACATAAAAATAAATTTTCTATAAACAAATATAAACACAACGAATTCCAATTATTTAAATTCATATTTACAATAAAATGAGCACAATTATTTGAATTACTGATTATAGCGTTGGGTAATTTGTATTTTTCAAAGTAACAAATATTTTTCACTATTTGTCTGACACTTCTGTCAAATTTACTGACAGCACAAACGTTTATACAACAAACGACTGAATTCAAGGCAACTAGATAATTTCGTAGCTAAAAAAGAGTGTTGAAATAAAAACCCCATTTAAAAAACATTGGTCATTTACGCACGCTTTTGGGTGCTAAAATGAAAGTCCCATATAAAAAGCATTGTTCATTTACGCACGCTTTTTAACGTATGTATAATGTATGATTTCACACATTTTTTTGGTTCGTAAATCCCTAATTTTGAGGGTGACCGTAAATAAAGTATATTATAAAACAGGAGTAGAAAAAATATTTTATTTTATGACATTCCAAAGATATGATAGTCTACTAGAAATGGAATCCAGGGAAGTGCACGTTCCAGGAACGGCTTTTATTGGGATAGCGCTTTTTTTCGCTCATTTTGGAAATGTTGATAAAACGCGTTTGTTGTTACTTTTTTGTGTATGATTATTTTTGTTTTCAAAATATGTATGACTCAGTTTGGTAATTTTGTGTATTGAAGTGTGTATCGATTAACAACTATTCCAATGATAAATCATAAGAAAACCTGGATAAAAACTTATAAGAGCTATCCTGATAACGCAGGTAATTGATTATTTCCAAAATAAGCGAAAAAAAGCGCTATCCCAATAAAAACCGTTCCTGGAACGTGCATTTCACTGGATTCCATTTCTAGTAGACTATCATATCTTTGGAATATCATAAAATAAAATATTTTATTCCAAATTTCACCAGAGATGTGATCTACTATGAATGAACCTTAATAAAATTTGACAACAAAGTTTTGTAGTCTTAAACTTCAAAAAATATTATTGATTGTCTAGTTGTCATATTTTTTTCGTTGTGTCAGATAGGGACCAAAAATTATTTTATTATTAGGTAATCTTGACAAACTTAGCTGGAACGCTACCGAAACGTCGAAATAAAGGAATAAAAAACATTATTGTGTTTTGATTCCCAAAAAATAAGAGAAAAAATAATAAATATTGCCACAAGGAACTAACCGAAGATATTCAGAACGTTTACATCACAATTATCTAATCAGTATGGCTTCTTTCTTTTGAAAATATAGACAGTGACGGTATGCATGTTTAAAGCTAGCTTGACGATGCTAACCTGCGCCTGCTTTGGTAGTTGTAATTTCGCCCCAGAAGAGCTAGTAACACTCTCATTATGGAGTAGGTATGAGCAATTCAAACAAATACATTCCAAAAACCTTAATCTCTACTTTACAGATTATGTATCTCTTTTATACCAGAAGAACGGAACCCCAATGTCACCACTTGAAAATTTTTCCCAGAAATGAGCTTGTTGCTTCACTGTGAAGGCTGTAGAGCCAAAAACGAAGTGTAATGGAATCCAAATATGTATGTATGGTATACAACAATTACGCATTGTGGCTCACAACGTATTTTTTCCACTACTAGCTGTGAAGTTGACAATTACTGCTTCTAATAGCCAACTGAGAAATTTAATTTCTCTATAATGATGGACAAATTCAAATATTTCTAGAATTGGAAGCTTCCTTTTTTCCTTGTGTCAGATAGGGACCAAAAATTATTTTATTATTAGTTAATCTTGACAAAGGTAGTTGGAACGCGACCGAAACGTCGAAATGAAAAATAAAAAACAATATTGTGGTTTGATTCCCAAAAAATAAGAGAAAAAATAATAAATAATACCAAAAGGAATTTAACAAAAACTTGTGCACCATGATTTTGTATATCCAGGAGATTGTCTTTAACGTATAAGTATTTGCTGCTTGAAATTACCTATCAAGATAAAATTATTTGAATAAAAAATGCCATAGTTTGAAATTCGCGCTCAACCAAAAATGACTGATGACTAGAGAGCGGATATTTTAATCGCATCCAAATAATTGGTTCCAGTCACCATAGGCGTCTCATTTCAATTTCGCTATTTCTGGAATGATTGCACCCAGACCAAAAATTAATACACTCAGAACCTCTGGACTGCTGCAAGGCACGCCTAAAATGAGCGTCAAACAGACCCATCATGTGCTCTCTCATTATCTCATTATCGCCCATCGTGGTATTTTAATAATAAATAAAATCAACTTTATACCTTTTATTTATAATTTATGAATATTTTGACTTTTATCAATACCGTACTTAAGTACCTGTTTTTTTCAACAATTAGAATTAGGCGGCGATTGACTACGAAAACAAAATGAAATAAATGTCTGTTGAATTTCTCTAATGTATGTATTAGTCCAGTTACTCACTCTATATATCTGTTGGTTAAAGAAATGTAAACAGATAACAAAAAGTTGATAAACACGAGAATCGAGAAAAAAGTGTCTTGTAAAAATACCACTAGATTTATTCGATAAATTTGTTTAGTTCAAAGGCAATAGTAATAGAAACTTAAACATGGAAAATTTATTATCGGACTTTGATTGTTTTCGTCGTTTCAATGAGAACGAATTATACTGCCGAAATTGTGATCAGGTGCTAGTTTTTAATGGAAAGTCAATAATAAACAGAAAAAGCCAACAACATCAACCCACAATACAATAAACAATAAATGTTAATACCATTTAGAATAACATAATAATATCCAACCAATTTTGAACAAAATACTTAAATTTAATGAAATAGTCATTGAAATATGAAAATAACAAGCCCCAAATGTTACGCCCAGGCAATAAAATCGGGTACCTTATCTGGTATTGTCGGCCAGTTTAGTAAATAACTTATTTTATTCAGAATTTATTATCAGAATAGGTGGTCTATTGGCACCGTTAATTTACTTATTAGAATAAATTATTTTGTCCGCTCTTTATGATGACATAACGAGTACGCTCATAATATATCTAAAACTGACAGTGTACTTGTCAGTCTGACGACGGGGAAACGCTTTTCGTGGTGCGCTTCTGGATTATTTTAAATTTTTGTCTTAAATTTGGCTAGTAGTGGAAAAATTGTATAAACATAATGGTGGTGAAGACATTTATAAGCCTCGCACCTTATTCTGCTCGGGGCAAAGCCTCTCACGAAATAATTTTGGTGCTCGGTCAATAACAATAGTCTTCACCACCTTGGTGTATAATATACTATTGTTTCAGAATGGTTCAACAATAATAAAACAAACTTGTCAGTTGGAAGAAAAAATTCAAGTGCATATTTAGAACATGTACATTTTGTGCAATTTTCTAGTTGTAGCCCATGAATCAAATTGAAATGAGCATGTGCTCAATAAGTAGGTATTTCAAAATCACTTGATACACAATTTCCTGGTTACTTCATGTATAAATTTTAATTTATTTCCATACCTCGACAATATTTAAAGCTCTTATAACAACTGTTATTTAAAATTTGTCACCTACGTGTAGTTATGGTAATATGAATAAAGTTATTTAATCACTGTAATTACGTTAAAAGTTTCACACACAACATTTGGTATCACTCATTTACGTAATAACACTATGTGGGAGGAGATGCTGGAGTATATACATAATAAATAATAATTATCCAGTAGAAAAATAGTACCTATTGACCTTTCCAAAAACACTTGAAAATTAAATAAATAATGAGTCTCGTAGATGGAATTGATATTTGTTATGTCACCAGATATTACTAGAGTCGTAAGTTTTACTCCTACTTTCGATATAATAATACAGGGTCAATTAAAAGTTTTCGTGGAAAACTATGTATAACAAAGATATGAGAATTCTATGGTTTGGTAAGAGCCTTAGGGCGACTTCATTTGAAATATTCGTTACATTAAACTTAGCTGCTAATTTCAAATGGAACTTGCTTTATACATTGAACTTTCATGGAAGTTTAATAATAACTTGGTATATTTTCCAATTTAAATCTTCATTAAAATATCAACTACAGCATTGCCACAGAAGAAATGATCTGCAATTAACAAAAAAACCATCCAAATGGAAAGAGAAATATTTGAAGCTATTGGTAGCCGAATTTTTTCCCACATTCAGTATATTCCATAGAATTAGAAACATAAAAAATAAATCATATTTATAAAAGCATTGATAATCAACAATCGATTATCAGCAATCGATAATCAAAAATTAATAATCGATTATCATCAATCCTTCAACAATCGATTGATAACCTATTGTAAATACCTAATCGATGAATACTCGAATATTTCCAATCGATTAAAAGTCGATTGTTTCCAATCGATCAACAATCGATTATTATCAATTGATTAATAATCGATTATTTATAATCCATCAACGATCGATCATTATTAATGAATCCATAATCGATTATTATTGATCGATTAACAATCGATTGTCATTAAGTTGTAGTTGTAGAGAAGTAGATTAATTATTTTGTTACAAAATTCTGTCCTCGGTTTTTTCTTCAATCTATCGATTGATTTGAAATCCTTCCAGCATTTTTTTAGTTTGAAACAGACGTGCGTACCTGTAAGGTATATCTCCTAATCGATTATTAACAATCGATTATTATACTATTATATTATCAACCTTTGTGTAAAATTTAAACCCAAGACATCGATATATGGCAGCATTACAGTTTTCTGAAGCCTATGAATCGCTGCTTCGTAAACACATAACGCAGGCACATGACGCAGCAACTTAACGGTCAGATCTTTTGCGCCGCGACTCCCGGTCGCTACAACCTAACGTAAAGAACTAAAGTTCTGAAAAAAATCAATCTTGCAAAAAATTATGGAAATAATAGTAAACAAGAGAGGGAGGCTCAAGGCACATAACGCAACAACGTAATGTAACGTAACGTAACGTAACGGTCAGATCTTTTGTGAATTACCCCCTGTCGCTTCGCTCCAACCTAACGTAAAGAACTAAAGTTCTGAAAATCCAGTTAGTTCAGTTAGTCTATAAAGAAAAGACAACAGGGAAGAAGTAAATCAGCTTGGTATCGATCCAAATTATCAAATGTGGCGACCTTGATCTTTTAATTTGATTAATAACCAATATGTGAAAGGCCACTTTTCTTGAGAAAGATAACTACCAGAGAAATCTCGTTTTTAATGGGTGATAGAAGTTTTGGGAAAAACGAAAATATATGTGCTCCCATGTCCCATTTTTATTGGGGAGCTTCCAATTTTTATGTTTAAGAGACACTTCATGAGGATTCGTGAGGGTTGTTAAATAAAAATAAACTTCATTCATATCAGTTCACTCTCTACCAAAGGTCTGCTTTCATATTTTACATGTCACGTTAAATCTAACTATCACTAACATTATTTTAGGCTT
>CAJUYG010002339.1:2315-32702 GCA_910591675.1 Galerucella calmariensis | reverse complement strand
GGGGGCCCTGTGATATAGAAAAAATATTATGGTAACGAAAAACTAGAGAAAAAATCAAGAAATGTATTCCATTTTTTCGTATTTGAGGTTTTTCTCCGCACTAAAGTGGCCCCACGTTCGATTTAGTCCCGGGCCCCGCAGAAGTTGAACCCAAGTTGTGTGAACTGTTTCCACGCAAAAAAGGTGAAACAGAGGCAAGCTACAATTTATTTAAATATCTCCACATAAAATTGGACTTTAATGCGCTTATGAATCACCCTGTATATTTGGGGAAAACATTTTACAGCCGGCTATTGACGTACACCTTGTAAATAAATTTAGTTGCGCGTATCATTTTTATTGAAATATTATTACAATCCCCTTGTGGAGGCGACGTTTTAATGAATTCCATTAAAGAGAAGTTTTTGAGCGACCAATATGGTTGGTTCATTTTACAGCTTGATGGACGTCGTTAAAAGAAGCAATAAATATATTTCCGATTTTCAACGCATACAACATAATTAATTTTAATAAGTACGTTCGAGTAAAGTGTCGGTAAAACGTTAATTCACTTAAACAAATTATACACTCCTGAAGAATTTTTTTTGTTTATAAAATTTATGTAACGGATTTGAATCTAGGTATTCGTTTTCTATCCTGTTAAGTCATATCATGCTTTTTTTATATACATCGTTTCCCATTTTTAGTTTCTATTTCAGTTTCCAGAAACGTCAGAGCCGGATAGATGTTTCACGTTTTTCCCCAATTTGTATGAAATGTACCGACTCCACAATTTCTCCATCTCTAACCAAGCTTTCTGCTACTCTTTAAGTACTTCAGAAGACTTCTGGCTTCGTCGTATTGTAAAAAATTTTATTTGCAGCTTCCTTTTTATTGTTGACACTCTCCGCTACATTACTAGTTACAGAATTCCATCCTCCATGTCGCCTATTCTTTTATACAGGGTGTCCAAAAACTCTCCTGCCAAACGGAAACTACAGTTAGGTACTATAGGTGATTTTAAGTCAATTACCACAATCCGGAAATGCTTCCTAAGGGAGGTACAGCCCTTTGAAGAAGACGTCCTCATATGAGTTTTCTTCAAATTATTCAAAAATACCGTCACTTAAAATATTCAAACTTGGTGTAATCAATAAACAGTTAAAAGCCAGTCGTTCGCTGTAAATACCAGTGGCCTAACTAGTCTGACTGCGCCCCAATGCAAGTATTCTCCGTACTTCTAGTTCCACACTTCCTGGATACTATTTCTTTACACATGACATTGTACAAGCTCTATCCAATAATTATTAGAGAAAGATTATTCAGAGAAATATTATTTATTATGTACAGTAATAATACAGTAAAAACGGAAATGAAGATATGGAAATAAATGAAAGGATCACCAATGCATCAAAACTGTATAATTCATTATCAAGATCATTTATAGGAAAAAAGGAAATCAGTGCAAAAACCAAAATCACAGTATATAAAACAGTTTATCGGTCAATCCTTACTTATGGAAGTGAAAGCTGGATACTGTCACAGAAGTCAAAAAGTCGAATCCAAGCAATGGAAATTAAATATTTGCGGAGAGTGAAGGGTATAACACGAAGAGATCGGATGAGAAACGAGGATGTGAGAAAGGAACTGGAAGTAGAACCAATACTCGAAGTATTAGATAAACAAATGCTTAAGTGGTTCGGACACCTAACAAGAATGAGCAACATACCAGTCAGAGATGTGTGGGAAGCCCGAGTAAATACAAAAAGGAAGAGAGGAAGACCTAAGAAAACTTGGAACCAAGAAGTTGCAGAAATATAAAATGGGAAGAACCGAAAAAGATGGCAAAAAATAAGAAGAAATGGACTAATTTTATCTATGAGCAAAACATGCAGATATAGATACCTCTACCCTTACACCTTCGGGTATAAAAAGGGTTTTTGATTTCCATATATACATATATGTACAGTAATTAAATTTTTTCCAGAATATCAATTTTTTTCCCCCCCAAGTCCTGCGCCTCAATGCACCGCATTGGTTGCATTGGCGTTAGTTACGCCACTGGTAAATACATTTTTTGGATCCATCACAAGCGTGTCAGGTATTTTTATTAAAAAAAAATTTATTTTCAAGTTTTTTTATGTATCAGACACCAAATTTGGAAAATTCAAGATAATTTTTATAAAAATTGTGTTCTTCTTTCAAATCGATATCATGAACCGTTTTCGGTTTTCGTTTTCTTACATAAAATCATGCGTTGGATTATAAAATTGTATCTGTAATATCAAGTTGGTTTTGAAAAATCAACAAATTGTACAGATACTGGAAACAAAAGTCGTAAGTATTAAGTCGCTTACATTGTTTTGGAAATTTTAAATGAATTTTTTCTACAAACGTCAAAAAATGACAAGGTTCGCGCATTGACAACAAAATGCTTGGTGACCCTTTTTTTCAGTTTCCTTCGTTACCATGACACCGTGCGCGAAGTAGTGTGCGGAATACTTACTTCGCACACTGCATGTACACTATATGGGATTTTTATATTTTAACCTTTATGTTCCTCAATCAAGCAAAAATCCAAGAAATCATTTATTTATTAATGTGTAACAATAATTGAGGCTTTCAAATTGTGAGAAAATTTAACACTACCTAATTTTATATATTATTATTTTATATTTATTTCTACACCAGATAACTCAGATTCAGCTCGTGATATCGTAGTTTTAGGAGTTGGAAGACTATCCACTTTTGATTTGCAAGCAACTGCCGCAGAGGTGAGAGCACTTGATCCTGAAATTTCACAGTCTAAAATTTTGATATTTGAATTTTATTGTTTATAGAATCTTCCACGTATCCTTCGGCCACAGTCGAAGATTTCCATCATCCATGTCGCTTCAAACCACATATATCGGCCCCCGTATTAGCAAGGAGTATGGCTGATGTTCTCCGAAAACAATGGCCCGTGTAGACATCAGGATTTGGTAATTTGAGGTGTTTTGCTATTAAGCTACGCATCTTTCCAATACTATTTATTCCAACAACTTGGTTAAAACATCTCTTATTTTGATACTTCAAAAACTATCGGCGAATGGTAGCATAAATTGGACGAAGAGCCGCATATTTTCGGTAAATGTCAGTATAATCTAAATTTGAAACTGTGAAAATTCGTTGTATATTCGTTTTTGTATCGGGTACTTTAACAATCAAAATGGAATGTTTATCTTCTATGTCAACGACCGTCATTTTAGTGAGTTCCTCACGGCGGCAAGCACCCGAAATACCCAGTATTAAAACAACCTAAAAGAAAATCAGTAATTTAAAAAGGTAGAACGTGTCGTGGGACACACGGTAGGAACTTTAGTTCCTTTTAAGCAAAAGTTGTGTAATACATCTGACGTTATAGATAAACAATTTGCATATTCTTTGGTGGTTGAGTAGTAAGCACACCAGACTCTCACGCGGTAGACCCGGGATCGATTCCCCGCGAGGAATTTTTTTTGTTCTTAATTTTATTTTTAAATAATCATTCTGCTTGATATTAATAACGACAACAGGTAGACGTTTGAAATATTTAGCAGAATATTCATTATTATAGATAATGGTACGGTACCCTCCATGAGGGAGTCCGACTGGCAACATCTACTTATAACAGCATTGTATATTTAAAAAAGGAAACCGTAGCATTATACAAATTGGACATTCGTTTACCACAAAATTAGTGGAAACATAAAATTGAATTGTTAAATTTTTAATTTGAAGTTATATTACAGTTTATAGAAATTTTTATTTTCTAGATTTTTTCCTAAGTGGGTCGTAGAAAAAATATGCTGCTCGACTCGTGTGGATTGTCCATATCGCACTTGAACGATTGAGCACTCCGCCTACGGCTTCGTGCTTCATCTTCGTCCTCGTGCGATATGGCCATCATATCCACACTAGTTGCACAAACTACAATTTCTTTCAAAATATGCCCTTTTACATTTAAAAACTACCTGCCAAATGTCAAATCAATTTATCAATCCATTTTAAAGTTATCGAATTAAAACATTCAAGTTTTCAAAATTTCAACACCCTGTATTTCGAAAAGTAGCTAGACCCCTTAATCGCGCAAAAAAATTATGGAAATAATAGTAAAAATTTATCCGAACAAATTCAAGTAGATCACCAGCACTGCGAATACCAGCTTTGCATAGAATTTCAATATAGCATCGGTGGTTCAGTGGTTAGAATGCTCGCATTGCACGCGGGCGGCCCGGGTTCGAATCCGAGTATGAGCATATTTATTATTATGAATCGCTGCTTCGTAAACGAGAGAGAGACTAAGGAAGCACAAGCACGCAAAAGCAAGGCACATAACGAAGCAATGTAACATAACGCAGCGTAACGTAACGCGTAACGGTCAGATCTTTTGCGTCGCGACCCCTGGTCGCTCAAACATAACCTGGCGTAAAGAACTAAAGTTCCAAAAACACATGAAACAATGATCAAAAATCTACCTTAACCAACAAATGGGTTTTATCATCTGCCTCTCTTATGAATTGTTCAACTTCCTCTCTAGTCAATACCTTAGATTTCTTAGGATGGTTTCCAACTGACAATTTTTTCAAATATGGAACCAGCTTGGTAAATTTCTTAAAATCCAACATTGAGTGTTGCTTTCAACATAGAATATTTTGCCCATAACGTGGAAGACTTCAGCTTCTTAGACTTCTCTGCAAAATATGCCAACAGCACACCACTCTTTAAATTGCTGATACTGGCATACTGGCGCCTCGATTTCTCCGGTGAAAGATTTGAAATTACTGAATTGGCCGCATCTGTCAAGTTAGGTGGTGGGGTACTGCTTACTTCATCGTCGCTCGAAATTTTCATTATTTTACAGTTATAAATATCACGTACGAAATTGACGCGAATAAAAAGTCATTCCAAAATAATGATCAAGAACTGTCATTTTGAAATAATTGTCAACAAATGCCATTTTATTTTATAGTTACAGTAATTACTTGATTTGGAATAACAGTTTAAGCCAGTTCAATACTATTTCTCATATTATTAAGCTAAGCATGTTACTTATTTTAGAACAACATTTTTGTCGTTTGTAGAAAAAATTTTGTTTGCATCTCATGCGCGAAATACTTTGGTGATCGAGAACTGATTCAGTTCTCGATCACCAAAGTAGCATTTCGCGCATTAGATACAAAAATAACTATTATAATCCAACATGATTTTATGTATACGAAACACAAAAAGTTTAAACTTATTTTTCTCGAAAATGGTTCATGATATCGATTCGAAAGAAGAGAACATTTTTTGGTCCCCCCGACTGACACGCTTGTGATGGATCTGAAAAAAATTTATTTACATCGAACGACTGATTTGTAACTGTTCATTGATTATACCAAGTTTGGATAATTTTAAGTAACGGTATTTTTGAATAATTTGAAGAAAACTCATATGACGACGTCGTCTTCTAAGGGCTGTAGCTCCCTTAGGAAGCATTTTCGGATTGAGGTAATTTGTGCTAAATCGACTTAAAATCACTTCTAGTAACTGTAGTTTCCGTTTGGCGGGGGAGTTTCTGGACACTTATTTAAGAAAAAATAATCAGGTGTTAGCCCCGTTGATAACTTTATTCTCACATACAGTTTGACAAACCAATGTTACAAAAGTAAAAGAAAATCTTGAACTATAATTAAATATCTCAAGATTCTTTCTAACTATCATTTGTCGTGATACAGCGTGTTACAAATCTCGTCAACTTGATTACGATTTCATTCCAAGTAGATATTTTTCTTCTGTTTTTAATCTGAAATCATTAGCCTTAAAACATTCACGTTTCCTGCGTAACACGGCGTTCGAATTTCTGGTTATGTTATAATGATGATTATGCAACAGGGACGTACTAGGCTCATTTGTGAAAAAAAAACAATGTATATGCATGTATTTGAGGTGACCATTCAATGAGAACTAAAAGATAAATTGTGCCACTATCTTCTATTCAGTTCCTGGGCAGAAATTTTTCCCCATTCCATTTTAGAAATTATTATACTCAAGAATGGCTGATAATTTTTTCCATTTATAAATAAATAATTCATTTAAGGTTACTTTCTACTTTGAAACACATGGGTTGAGTTCAAGAACTGAGTCTTGAGTGTGAGTTCAAGAACTGAGTGTTAAGTGTAAGTTCAAGAACTGAGTGTTGAATGTGAGTTCAAAAACTAAGTGTTAAGTGTGAGTTCAAGAACTGAGTATTAAGTGTAAGTTCAAGAACTGAGTGTTGAATGTGAGTTCAAAAACTAAGTGTTAAGTGTGAGTTCAAGAACTGAGTGTTAAGTGTGAGTTCTAGAACTGAGTGTTAAGTGTGAGTTCAAGAACTGAGTGTTAAGTGTGAGTTCCTTAACTGAGTAATAAGTGTGAGCTCAAGAACTGAGTGTTAAGTGTAAAGATTGGAAGGGTTAGCACCAGAAAATGATGCTCAGCTTAACAGAAGCTAAGAGGACCTAGTGATTTCACTTTATGTTAAAATACCTCAATTTCACTAACAAGCACACAAAATGACTCGATAACACACAAATTCACTCAAATATAATTAAAAACAAAAATTAGCGAGCAATTGAACCATATTCCATTCTCTAACACTAAAAAACACATAATGCGACAATATTTCAACGCACACCTGCACATAAATAACACAAAGGAAACATTTGATGCATCAAGATATCACTCAAAAACTCTCAATTTCAATAACTAAAAAGCACACAAGATAACTCGATGCTACAAAAATCGAATATGGGGTCATATTTCATTCTATTTCACTCAAACAAAGACAAAAACACATGAGAGCACTGAATATGAGGGCGCGCTAAAAGGAGCGATTGAGAGCAGGAGAAATTGGGTGGACCGGAAATTCGAGGAGGTAAACTACTTCTTGACGCAGGTGCTCACAGGGCATGGGTCGAAAGTGGGCTACCTCCACCAGATTGGGAAAAGAGAAACTAGAGTGTGCAAGAGATGTGAAGTGGAGGATGATGTGGGACATGTGTTTAGATGTTGGAAGAACGAGGAAGTTTTGAAGAAGTTGGAAAATGAACTGGGAGAGGCGGTGTATTGGGAAAATATGGTGGAGATTATGTTGTAGGGCGAGGAGGAATTGATGGAGATAAGTGGCGTAGTAGAGAGCATGATTAGGGAAAGAGAAGGATTCGACATGGCAGGAGAGAGGTAGGAGTGATAGAAGGGAGAAGATGACGTCTTGAAGTATGCTAGGGTAGTGATTCCAAGGCGGGAGTAACGGCGAGCTTGAGGTGGGTGTGGTTGGTAGGCATTCTCGTGAGGATGAGTCAAACACAAACACTGTATGGGTGCTGGTTAAGGACCCATTCCAACACGAGTTTCCCATCTCGGCCCGGAAAAAAGGGCCACTTGTTCAATCTGTAGTTACCCATTGACCGATTAGTTAAGTCTTAGTGTTAATCCTTAATAATAATAATAATAATAATAATAATAATAATAATAATAATTTATTGTCCAACAGAAAATCCATTTACAGAACAATATTATTAGCAAGTAGCAACATAAGTAATATAAGATTAGCAATCATTTATAGTATATAATATACAAATTATTGAATATGTATGTCACTTTTTTGTGTTTTTATGGAAAAAAATCTTTATGTCAGGTAAGAACTAAACTTAAGAATCAACCAATCGGTCAAAGTAGCCACTTATAGAGTAGTTCATGTTTCCAAAAACTTTTTTAAAAACGATGTTAACTGTATATGTTTCCAGAGCCTGAATACGATACTGTTTGTAGATTATTACAAATTATTTCATGTCATGTCATCTCATAACTCGTGGTTGATTTTAGTTTCGAGAATTGTTTCTTGATTACAAGATGCTGGTAGCTGAGGCTGAAGACATTAAATCTATCTTTTATTGTGTTTTAATTTTATTAATTTGTTTAGGTGATTACCGTAATTTTTTAACTTCTCAGCGGCGCCAACATAAAAATAAATAACGCAAAGTTCATTAGTTTCTAAAAATGATTCAATTTTTAAAGATATCAAAATATCGAAATAAACCAGTTTCCATTGGAAATTACTTCAAAATTTTAAAATAAAATTCAAATTTCAATGCACTTCCCGACCAACAGCCGAGGATTTCCGAACGCTAACGATGATACGTGTGATGTCATATCTCTTATTTGTTTACTTTCGTCCATACGGCCGGTATTGCATTAGGTTCTGTGTAGTTTTGTGTTTATATTGTATTTTAATCAACTATTAATTGCTTCATCGACGAAAAAATATCATTTTTGAGACCATTACGTGTTTGTGTGTGCTTTTTTTATTTATAAAAGTCAACGTAAAGTGGAAAGTGGACATGAATATTCGATATTTCCGAGGATATTTTAAAACTTTTAGAAGAAAATATTTTATTTACTAGTTCAGTGTTCAGTAACGATTCTTTCATATTTTGTGAGTAAAGATATGGCTAGCGAAGGTTTTGTAAAAGCACAAACTGATAACTTGCCCAAAGTAGACTTATTATTATGCTGCTGAATTTATGAAGTCAAACAGCCGCTTTAATGCAGAGAAAATAAGAGGAGTTAAAGCATTATCGTAAGTACGATTTGAACTATGTATTATATAATATAATATATACCAACCATATTTCGATGTGTGGTCGTAAGAAAATGATGTTTTTATGGTTGATTCCTAGACATATAGGTACATAACCTCAAACTATTCAAGAATAAAAATTACCAGCATAGAAGTAGGTACTTACATAAAAATGGTCTTCACAAACAAAAGTAGTAGTATTTGTCGAAATATCGTCTTTGTTTCGACGCATAGCTTGCAACAATAATGCCCTTCTCTTAAGTGTATTTTTGCTTGCGCCACCAGGTAAAGTAACAAATATTTTGTCTGGAGTTTTATTAGACGTTAATTTACACTATGAAACAATGCAATACTTGGAATCCAAAGTTTTTCTTCGGCCTTATCAATTTTCAAAGCTTTCAGAAACAAATTAGGTCACAAGAACTCAGAGCGTGATACACGAATAAGAACGTAAACAAATGTCGTCACTGCATGGGGCAGCCATCTTTATGACGTAAAGCGCGTTATGGCGGACTTTCAAATTTTATGATTTTTAAAGTTGTTTTAAAAGTAAAGTTTATATTTTTTTGAAAAAATAGGCATGCAAGGTGTTAGGAGATCTGATAAAGCGTCAATTCCCACCAATAGCAAAATTTATGCTTGTACCCTATTGTGTGCATATGTTTCCTCAGCCTACAATGTCCGGTCAGCATTCCCACCACCATCCTCGTCGTTTCCCGACTTTGACATAGCCAGGTCGTGTGACAGATTGACCGAAGGGCTTCTAAGGAATAATTTAGCGTGCCTTTGTCCTGGGGTTCCATACCACCAGCGCAACGCCTGGTTGTTTATCGATGGATGCTCTCCCTAGTTAGGCATTTAGCAATTCCACAGGAAGGTTCTGGCTCTATCATGACCTCCGTTGCTCCCTGCTTGGCTAATTCATACTTTAAAAGTAGTTATCTACTGCTTTTTTGTTTAGCTGTATATGCAAAATACTTTTGGGTAAAATAAACAATTTTGGTTAAAAAATTTATGTAGGTAATGTAATGAAAATTCTGTTCATCCACTTATTTTTTCGATTCCCTATCAAAATAAAGTCGTGAAAGAGTTAATCGATTTTGGAATAATGAAATCTTAAAAACCCGTGAACCGTTCGAAGACAGGAATTAAACTAAAGAGTTGCAAGATCATGGAGAACTTCGTAATTAAAGAGTGGTCGACGGCAAGTCATCTTCGAGTCCTTGTCAGCTATGTGGAACTATTCCACCAGTGGTGTGACAAGAAAAAATCTAAGGATTCTAAGATAAATAGAAAATTGGTTAAATTACAAATGTTTATGCACCTACTTGTATCTGGTTCTTTATAACAATAGGATACATTACCGGCATAAATATGTTTTACAAGCTTTTTTAATGAAAAACAGCTTGTAACGGTGAGTTGTTTATTCATTGAATCGTCCACGTGATGTGTATGTGTAATACAGAAGTTGCAGTTATGCAAAATACCAATTTAAAAAAAAAGAAACGACACATTAGTCACACTCACACATACACTTCTGTCGAGGTGAATATTCCAATTAGCTGCATATACATAAATAAATATAAAAAGAATGCATCAATTTAATTAAAGGTCCCCATCTTTCAACAGTTGCCTATCCCAAGATAAAAAGCTGGACAAGTCGTTAATGGCAACAAGCCATGGAAATGTAACATTATTTACGGTGGACTAACAATAATAAAAAGTTAGTTTATTATTGAGTTTTGTCATGCACTGCTTACAACCAGAATTAAATTATTGCTTAATTTTTTTTTGTTTTTGTTGGTAGTTTTACTATTCTCAACATTTTACAATAAAAACGATGATTAATTGGAAAATAGGGTTAGTTTTGGATTCTCTTGCGGAGGCAGATCCGGTATTTTTGGTGGTAATTGCATAATTTGTAAACGGTCATGGAGAAGAACGGTATGACGAGCGGTACCATACAAAATAAAAGAATAGATGCAATGAAATGGCTTCACCACAGTATTTACAAAATTTTTGATTCTGAACCGATCGTTTGTTTTGTAAGAGATATTCTTTCAGCAAATATTGCCAGGGCAATGAACTTGCAATGGATAGACACTTTACCTAATTGTTACTTGAATTTTGTTTCAACTCATCTATAGATTCGGTAAATAATTATGTTCCGTATTGCCATAATGTGGGTAAAAGAGAAAAAGCTACAGAACAACAGAGAGACAATGTCACATTCCCCTCTCTGGAGAGTGTATCGAGACCAATCGAGTCTAGAGTGGTGGGTGTTTCATGGGGGGGGGGGAAGTATTTTGTTCTCTCTTGCACATATAGAATTTTATGTGAAAGTTCTAACTGTTACTCCTTTGTGACATTCTACATAGGAAAAATATTTGCGAACCTCTATAAGTTACGACGAACACAAGCTGACATGTATCGACTTTTAATTAGATTCACTATAGATACTAAGTAATTTTCACAATATCATCTTCATCCAAACACTTAGAAGCATTCCTTTGAATCCAGATTCCATTCTTCAGCCCAATTCTTTTTATATATCAGCCTCGAGAACAAGCCTCTCATGTAGTTTCTTGCCAGTGCCATCCCAATGCCTAGCAACCCCACGTTAACCAGGCAGTAGTACTAGTATGGGATGTGCTCTCATAGAGATACTACATATACAGGCAACAAGCCCGCTTGGAATCAATCAGCATCTAAGATAGAGATAGAAACTCGAAGGCTTATGCTGTCTTTATCTAATAGCGCAAAAGCTGTATACACAGATAAAGGCAGAGAAACATCTGATCTGTCCCTTTTCCTCTCACCGGAGTTCAGACTGACATTCCCATTTACACAGTGGCCTATGGTTTGTTGCCTCTATTTGTATCTGTTACCTTACTCTGCACATGGCTTCATGCTTCCATTAGCTTTGCGTATCTGTTAAGCTTACAGTGCTTTGTCATACATACTACAGCATTAACAAGTTTTTCTTCTAATCTCTCCTGGTTGTTATTCACACTTTCAGAGATTTATGTGCACAACCAACATATTTTTCATTGTCCTTATAAAGCACTTCGCGCAATTGTTCGTTTTAGGCAACTACGCTAGCTCATTCTTTGTAAAAATCGAACACTACGGGATCGAATGCCTGCTTTTAAATTTTTTCAACTTTGAAGGTTGTGACATCCTTAGATAGGCTTATTGGAATATCTGTCCTTTCTTTTAGTCCTACAATTTCAGGTATTTCCACTCCTACCTCCACCTATTGTCTAAGTTATTTCATACTTTCTTTGTCAACATTTTGATACCACATCTATTTCGAGAAAACGTTAAGTATTTCAGGCTCGAGCCTAGGGCGGCAAATTTGGGGAACGGTTTCTTTTTACCTCATAGAAATCAAAAAGATTTTTCTATGACGGTTTTCTGATGTCTTACAGATAGAAGTCTGCAACAAATTTTGTCGATGACTTTTGTCTCTCACTTGTTATTGCACATTCCGAGAGTAGCAAACTTCCATATTCTAGAGTAGAACAGCTAGTTCGCCGCCCCTCAACCAGTAATCGGCCTCTCGCCTCTACGTCCTTTGCCCACACTTCTTATGAGTGAAAAGAGCGAAATTGTAGAAAATATTTTTCTCTTCCCACTAACAACCCAAACATGCCAGTCTTACTACTGGTTGGAGGCTACGAACTGGATGGTTTGTATATAATTTTTCGATTTTTATTCGAATATAATGAATAATTTAGTGAATACCCCATTACCCCGCCCATACATGATTGCTAAGCTTCGATTAGCTCAAAATATACCGAAAAATTATTTTACGTGCAATTACAACGAAATTGTTGCATTGTAAAAATAATGTACCTATGATATGACAATTGTTGAGGCAAGGGCGGCCAAAACTATTCAGCCTATACCTTGAAAATTTGTAAATCCTTCACTGTTTAAAGCTGTTATTGGACAATTTTGAAAACAGAGACAAATGAATAAGATAAAACGTTACATCAACTACCTTTATGCAATCTAATTAGCTATGCACATGTGTGGCAGCAACGATTCTATCAGCCTGGTTATCATTTTTCTTATCAGACATCTCTATTATAATACAAAGTACGTAACATCTTGCGATCCAATCACTAGCTACATCAAATTAACCATTATATGGAATCAAACGTTACAAATACCAATAAATATATCGATATAATTAACATGTTTACATTCAAAGCCAACAAAAACTTATCTTATTAGACATTTTTAGTTATGGCAAATAAGCGCTTGGAGATAGCCAGCGGTAAATAATAGGTTGTGAGCTAACGCTTAGTTTCGAATACTATCAACAAAATTGTTGAGAAAGTAAATACACGAAATTGATTGAAGAGTAATAATGCATTTCTTTTCGGAAAACAATAGTGTTCACCGTTCATTACTCTTTATTTCTAGATCTATTAGCAAAATATAAAACTAAACCCTCGCATATAAAAATGTGATTTGGCAACGCCGATTGATTGTGCTTCACGTTCTGCCGCTAGTGATTTCTAATTAAATTGATTTGGTTGAAAGTTAATGACCATGTCAACTTCGGTTAGTTCCTTTTTTCACAATTATGATAATGGATTATGATGTGGAACTTATAGTAAAGTCGGACGTTGACGCAAATATGTACGCAAGTCGCTGAATATTTTTCAAATTATTAGATGATGTACTAATTATCCAATTATTCCGAGAAATAATGAATATGTGAGGTATTAAGATTACACTTATTATATCTATATGAAGTCGAGATTTGTTTGTAATAAAAAACTTGAGAATCTACTTAGGCCAGTCGGTATGGGTCATTTTAGACCAAAAGTACAAGTAATTAGCAATACGGCTGATTTTTTTCATAAGTACCCTAAAGTATGAAGATTAATATAAAAAAAAGTTTACCAGTCTATCGATTTCTCAAATTGGAGAAAAAAATCAAAACTTTTTTTTTTCGAAATTTTCCAATATTTCGCGCTGAGAGGAAGGTGGAGAAGAATAAAAAATACCACCGTGTAGGAGAACTTTTTTGAAATAAAAAAGGTCTATTGCGTTTTTTTGTCCGATCAATGGTTTGTCCGTAAAAAATTCGGTAAACTAAGTATGTGTTCCGCATCCGCGCGACTCTGCTGCACGGCGGAAAAAAATATAAATGTTCAATAAAATTTTTTTTTCAATCTTTGGTGAGATTTAAGCTTGTAAATGATAAATTAAAGGTGATAAATTAATTTTTACATATTTTTATTGGAAAAAGGTATGAAAAACATTATATCTTAAAATTATTAATCATCTTTTATACATTTTCACTATATACATTTTGTTCGTTGAATATTAATCTTTATATTAAATGAGTATCAAATTTTATTTTGAAAAAATAAAGAAGATTCCTACCCGAATCTATAAAAAATGCTCTTTTCGCTTATAATACAAAAAATCATTGAATCCAAAAATGTATGTGAATTAATTAATTTTGTTATTATATATTCTTGATCTTAGAAGTTTCCACAACATTTCTACGCAAACCCCATTGAAATTACTCCAGATTTATCAAAGTTATAGTATTTAATATATATATTTTCTTATAAATTCAAGATTCCTAAAATTTACAAAAAAATCAAAAGTGCCGAATTTCGTAATTGGGAAGAATTTATTATCCGTAAATTTTATCTATGGAACGGACCTCCTAAATAACAGTTTTCATCCTTCGGAAAATTGTTTCAATGCCACCTTATTATATAATATATTTTTTATTGAGATACTTGGTTTTTTATTAGAATATAATATTTATATTATATATGAGTAATTTGCTAAAAATGATTATGTGCCATGACAAAAGAATGCCATCTTAAAGCTGACACTTTCCTCTTCAAAACGCCGTATTACAATTATTTATATCTACATTATAACTGTACAATAGTTTATAATGTACTCCGCCGCGCTTAAGAAAATAGAGTCGCGCGGACGCGGAACACATACTTAGCTTACCGAATTTTTTCCGGACAAACCATTACTCGGACGAAAGAAACGCAGGAAACCTTTTTTTTTTGTTGCAAAACACTGCCCCTACACGGTGGAATTTTTTATTTTTCTCTACCTTCCTCACAGCGCGAAATATTGAAAAATTTCGAAAAAAAAATTTTTTTTCGATTTTTTCCTCTAATTTGGGAAATCGATAGACTGGTAAACTTTTTTTTATATAAATCTATATACATTAAGGTACTTATGAAAAAAAAATCAGCCGTATTGCTAATTGCTATTGTAGTTGTTTTCCCTATGGTCTGGCCTAACTGTAATTTTTATTGAACCTATAGCAAGAAAAATGTGTGCCGTGAATGTAAAGCTTTTAGTTATAGTAATGGAGGTTTAAATACTTAAAATAAGTACTAATGTCTGGATATTCTTTACAGAGCAAAAGGAAAAATTTCCTAAAAAATATTCATACACCAAGTGTCATGAAGGGAAAGGGTGAATGAAATTATTTTCCCTTCCCCTTTATGAATGGTATGTAGACCACATCTTTCCTCTCAACATCACATGATATATTTATTAATAGTAGATTCCATATCAAGTTAAAAATAATTTCCTTGTCCTTGTCCATTGATGCATCAATGAATATTGAGCAAGACCGAAAGTAAAACTTTTCCAACCGAATAGAAATAAGTATATGTTCAAGACCATTTAGTTTTCAGACTTACTACCAACTGATCTAGAAGCAATGGAAGTTAATTTAAGTTGTTCGATATTGAACATCTAATTTTTTTCAAATTGAAGTTTTTGCTTTATTGTAACACATTGTACAAGAGTGTGTTGCAGCTCGGTAGGTTAAACCATTGGTTGACCTGTTCCTGTGACCAGTGGGTTAACCTGCAGAGTTACAACACACCCCAATACCGTTCGAAAGCATTTTTATGGGCTTTTTACCGGCACAGAGGCGTAATTTTATATACAGGGAATATTATTGTGTGTGCTATTTCACATTTTGTTGCAGGGGGCGCGACATGGAGGATATTTGATAGTGAAATCGTCTGGTAACTTTTTTTGATGAAACTTTTTAGTAATTCAGATTAAAAAATATGACATAAACGTCATATCTTATTCTAAATTTAAATTTATACAAATTTTTTTTTGTCAATACAACAGAAAATACTGAATATTTTTTTCATTATTCCTCCTACGAAATAGTATATTACATAACGTGTGCGGAAAGTGACATTTTTCACACGAGTGGGAAATTTTGTAGCACGAGGCATGAGCAGAGTGCGACAATCACACGAGTGTGAAAAATCACTTTCGCACGAGTAATGTACAGTATTTTTCCTTCGATCACGTGATAATTTCACCAAATAATGTGTAATCAACATCTGACATATTAATACACAAAATGTTACAATTGAAGTCAACATGATTGATTTCAAAATTAGCAGTAACTATCAATAGTGACAAAAATTCAAGTAGAGTAACTATATAATATAGGTAGGTTATTACAATTATTAATTGGTTGGATAATTATAGAAATTGAAAGCGAAATTATTATTGTTCATCATACTTCATACATACTTATCATGAATACCCTTCAAGATGATTACATTTTCCTACTATTATAACAGGTGATTTGAATTAGTTGGTACAACATCGGAGTACGAGGGTTCGATCCTCGACTGCGCCCTAAATATTTTTTAATCAAGAAAATGACAAAAATTTCACTTTCCAAATAGATCGCTTCAAATTTAGATATTACATAGGTAAATCTAATTAAAAATTATATATTTGGCAGCTTGCCAGTGGTCAATCTTAATGAAAATTCATTTGACAGCTTTTTTATCCGTACACGTACGGATAAGTTTTTTTCCGTACGCGTATGAATAAAGGCCACTTTCCATAGAACTAGACAGTGCGATATATGTCTCTTTCTTATGTGATCGTAGGAAAATATATATTTTTATTTTAAATAGGCAAGCGAAAGCGAGAGTAAAACCTAGGTCATCGGTTGCTAAGTATGAAAAACTTTCGTGCTCTGGACAACGAAAAAATAAAATGTCAGTTATTGTGGACAAATCTTCCGTTGTACACCATTTGATGAAATTTTCATAGGCTTGATTGTAACGGTACATTTTTCCGGTAACAACTTCTGCACCCAATAATTGCTGCTTCTTCAATGGAATTCATTTTTAAATAGATTCTAGTCAAATATTAAACTTAAAAGATGTAGATTTTATGACAACTTTCAAAATAATAGTTAGTGACACGAATGCTACCAAAGTATGTAACGTTAGTTCACGCCTTCTACCCATTTTATTGCAGTCTACAGAGAATTTTTTGCATCTTTAAATTGTGTGTTTTAATAATAAAATCGGGGAAGAATGAAAAGTTTAATCTATTACACACTGCAAAAGCCCTTTTAGGTGCTCGGAGGTATTCAAATATCCTCGGCTATTTAACAACGCACCTCGCACCTAAAAGTAAGCTTTCGCAGCTTGAAATGTGAATAACTATTTACTATCAAGTTTTTCAAAAAATGTTTATGGATATTTGAGGCAATTATCGACTGTCTTCATGTGTGGTTTCTCAAAACCGTCAATATCGTACAACCATCGGGTTGAAATAGACCGCCAAAAGAACGACGTCCTATCTGACTGCCGCGCCAAAAAAAGAAACAAGCAAAAAAAAGAAGAAAAACGAGTTATTTCGCGAATTCGGAAGACCACTCGCGCGCGATACAGGCGTATTGTTTGTTTTATCCGTGAGAGAGACGTCTGCCGGTATGTCTTGAAGACTCAAATTCCTTTATTGTAAAATTTGTACCGCATATTTATCAAGTTGATTCGTAATATTTTTTTTCCTCACAATTTGGCACACCACTATTGTATTTGGTATAATGGGGGGGAATTTTGATCTTAAAATAATGGGCCGTTCAAGTATTACGTAAGCAGATTTACTACAATTATTTGCCCACCTCCTCTTGCTAGCAAAAGTATTCAAAACAATAACCCCCCCTTCCCATACTTACGTAAACATTGATACGTGCATTTTTCTTTCAATGTATTTAGTTTTTTTTTATCGATTCATGAGCAACAAATATAATTCTACAAACAAAATTGGAATATTTATTTAAGCAAACTTTATTGACATAGAGTGAGGTACAAGTATTATAATCTTAGGTAATAGCGAAAACAACAAGAACTACTTTTTAGTTTTTAGTACTGCAAGCGTCAAACGTGATAGCGAGCCCGCCCCCATGCGCACAAACTCATTTTCAATGTTACCTCCCACTACAGCTCTAGCAAGACATATAAATGCTCTGTACACAGGTGTATCATCATGTCCTTCAATTCTGTTGGCGTCTGGCTTTGTCTGGATAATTTTTGTGCGACACTGACTGATGGCAACGGGCTTATCGTAATCCAATAGTAATTTAGTTAGGACAATTTGTGGAAAAGTAAATAGCTACTGCTCACGTAATCATCATCTACTCCCCCTAACCCCCCATGTTATCAAAAATATGCAAAGCAAAAGAGCCCCCCACCCCAAGTGCTTACGTACTACTTAAACAGCCACTAATTGATTGCTTCTTAACTGGTACCGTTTTTTTAATTCCTAGTTAACTTGTGCTTAGTGACTATAAATTTTTCAATTAAACTTTCATATTTATCTCACATCCACATGAAGACACTATACATTTTCCGACTTTCCCACAAAAGTGGAAAATTCCTTCTGAAAACCTTCAATTTTAATTGTGCAAAGTAATTTATGACGAGGAATTCTTAAACATCACAGCACAACTTGAAAAAGTCACATTCCGACCAATTGAATTCATCCAATCACCAGTTTCGTACTCAAACAATCCATCATAGAACTCGACTCGCATTCATTCCTCATCGTTTGCCGACCTAACAGTACCGTACTTAAGCTGTTTGTTCACGTAACGTAAGTACCATTCGAAGTTTTATTTCTCCAAGTTTTAATTGTTGAATTGTAGGAATTACGCGTTGTGTTTTGTTACAGAGATCTGTTTTATTAGACGTCTTCAATAATTTTACTTTATTGATTCAGAAATTGAAAACTCTTTAGGTTACGTTATCATGAAATTACTAATTAAGATGACAACATCGAGGAACAGGAGAGAGAAATATGAACAGCGAGGTCTCCCAAAGACCCATTAAAATGAGCAAGGTTTCCATGTATTTGCGGAACACTATATATCGGACAAACAAAAAGTAACATTAGTACAAGGAAGAAGCAACATATTCACCAAAGATCTAACACACAACATAAAAATGCATCGATATAAAACCGCTAGATACAATGTCAAAATAAATGTACAAATAACACATCGGATTCAACAAAGAAATCAGTTTCAGATGAAGAGTAGGTACTCTGTCCACGCAACTGAAGATGTCTGCTGCCATTGTAGTCAAACGTTAGGAGGCAAAAACACAGAAGACCAGGGCAAATTGTCAGCATGTATTACTCAACTGGTTGTAAACTATCACAAGTGTTATTTTGTAACACCAGACAGCGAGACTCAATTCGTAAATTGACACGTAAGATGAACGTGGCAGTAAGAGGTCACGTAAAAGGATAGTTGCAGCAGATGTATATATGCTGATAAAGTATACAAGTGGGCATTCGCATAAATAGTTTCACATTCCTAGATTCACAATCATATGTAGTTCATTGTTAATCATGTATATGGCTATATCTAAGTTATATAATAAACATCATCCCAGTGAAACATGTAGATTTCATACGACTATTTAACATACAACACATGGCAATCCTGCCATACAACACGCCATACCTTCCAGAAAGCTATAAAATAAGGACTTTAGATGATAGTTCTTGTAGCATATCACAGACTAGTGAACTTAATAATGAAAAACGCACAACTGTAGTAAACAAAACTGTTTTTAATAGTGGTGTGTATTAATTAATGATAATAAATTTCCTGTTGTTTCTTAATAAGTAATATTAGATTAAAATTCCTTCTCATGGCAACATATTTTATCTCACGCAATCATATGATTGACAAGCATAGAGATACCTACTACAGATAGAGGAAAGAAGCCAGACTTTCTCTAGTGACGCGCTTGCTATAGACATGAAGCCATTGCGTGAAGTAGTAGAACTAGCCTATTGACGACGAGAGAAAACCTCTCCAAAATTCAAAGACTAGCCTGTATATGCATTACAGGAGCAATGAGAACATGCCCAACGGCAGCCATGGAAGTGATTCTCAACCTCACCCCTTTACATATGGTGGTGGAAAGTGTTGCAGAAAGAACAAGATACAGACTAAGTAGAGAGGAAATCATTAAAAAAAACCACCTCCTCACTTCTTAGAAATCAGACAACCAGGGACATACCACAAGACGGTATGATGAAAAAGTATAACTTTTCAAAGAAATTCGTTACGGAAATGAGCAATGAGGAATGGGATCCAAATACCATTACCAGACTTGGAAAGAATGCCATTCAATGGTACACAGACGGCTCAAAAGCAATAGAAGGTACTGGGATAGGAGTGTTCGGGCCAGGAACCAAACACTCTGAAAGCTTGGGAAAAACCCCAAGTATCTTTCAAGCGGAAATCCACGCCATAAGAAAGTGCGCCCAGTTCAATATTGATAAAGGATACAGAAGACTAAGGATTACCATAGATAGTTAAGCAGCCATTAAGGCACTGAGCTCTTGTGTAATCAGTTCCAAAATGGTTTGGGAATGCCTAGACAAACTCAATGAACTAGGCGAGAACAACATAGTCACCTTACTATGGATTCCAGGACACACTGGAATATAAGGAAATGAAATAGCAGATGAACTAGCAAAGAGGGGGACTGAAATACCTTTCTGGGAGCCTGAGCCCTTTTGAGGAATCAGCCCCAATGTAATATTGGAAGAAATAAGTAAAGCCGAGAAAAAGAGAAGATCTGAGCATTGGAAAGATCTAGTAGGGCTTATACAATCAAAGACTCTTCTGGGTGACTACAACCTGCTGAGATCAAAAGAATGCATAAGTCAAAGTAAAACTGCGCTAAGAGTTTTAACAGGGATTCTCACGGTACATTGTCGCCTGAATGGACACCTGAAAAAGCTCAAAATAGTGGAGGAAGAAGAATGCAGATTTTGTGGAATGGAAGAAGAAACCTCCATCCACATACTTTCCAACTGCACAGCACTTCAGAATCCTAGAGCACAGCTCCTAGGAGATTACTGGATAGAAGAGGAACATTTGCCTAAGCTGAAGCTTGCAGACATCCTAAAATTCCTCCAGGAAATGGGACTACTACTACTACTACTACTAAATGTACAGGCGAGCCTTGTCCTGGACAACTCAAGACAAGGTTCCGACACTGAGGCCACTGGCGGGCCCATTGTGCCAATCCTGCTACCTAGTCATCCATGAAGCCGAGCCCTTCAATAAAGGCCACAACCTTTTTCAGTGGATGCCTGCTTGTGTCTCCAGGAGCCATGACAGTGACTCCGAAGATTCGCCTGCGTAATACAGCCCAGTGTGGACACTCTAAGAGAACATGAAGTGACGTTTCATCAGTCATGCCGCAACCCCTACATAGGGAACTTTCCTCTACTCCTAGATTGTAGAGGTGCTTCCTCATACAGCAGTGCCCTGTTAGGAGTTCTGCTATCTTCCTTAGCCTACTCCTTGGTAGTTCAGTGGCTGCCCTGGCGTGTCCATCAGTCCATCCCTTCAGTAGAAGTTTGGATTGTCTAGGACCCTGCAGAGCATTCCAATGAGTGAGGTGCTGATTCCTCAGCCACTTCTTCGTCTCCTTGCGTATTCTTTGTTTTGTTAGGCCCAGGGTGCATCCGCCATCTCGTTGCCTTCAAAACCAGAGTGGGCTGGAATCCATTCTAGCCGCACCACGTTCCGCCTTGCAAGATTAGCAAGTAGTTCTCGACATTCGTTAGCAAGTCCTGAGTTGCTGGTATACCCACTCAAGGCTTTAATTGCTGCCTGACTGTCGGAGTATATGGTTATGCGTCGATCCACATAACCTCTGTCTAGGTTTATCTGCGCACATTCCAAGATAGAAGAAGTCTGCAGAAGCCTGCAGACATCCTAAAATTCTTCAGGGAAATGGGACTAAAGGAACTACTAGTTTCTGAGACTCTCCTCAGAAACAAACTAGAAGTAAGGGGGCACAATAGATCTTTTAGGTCTCAGTGAATGACACCACAAAATACACACATACATACATATAGACACAGACAAAAATAGAAAAACCTTTGATCGTCTGTCTATTTCTCTCTCACCGGAGCTCAGACGGGCATTCCCACTTACACAACGGCCTATGGTTAGTTGCCTCTATCTGTAGTATCTCTCTGTCGACAAGTCACTTCTAGTTGTATTTTAAATACTAAAATGTTACAAAAGTTGATGCTCTTAAACTCCTTTGCGAATCCAGCAATGCGTTTTCCCAATATTTAAAAAAAGCTTCAGATTAATAAAAAAATATTGTTGTCGCCCTTCCATGTACAGTCCATTACTGTTTTCATCTTTAAAAAAGCAAGCAATGGCGATTCAATAATTTGAAATTCATCGTTTGCCATTCATGAAATAATTTTCAAACTGTCACTATTGTCAAGTGAGCGGCCAATGGGAACCGGCAAAAGCCACGCCTACGACCAAATATAAAACAATTGCGTGCCTAAATGAATATTAGAGACTCGTTCTTATGACGTGCGGCGATAGTTTTTTGCGAGTCGACTTGATTAACGCGTCTGCACACATCACTCGACTGGATGACAATGAGGCGAATGTACAAAGCTGGTTTTAAAATGGATTTTTAAGTAAATCGATGAAGAGAACGAGTGATGTATTGACGTTCTTGGAAAGTGGAAATGCCTCTCTTGTGATAATCGTTAAAATGATTGAGATGTGATTGGTCTAACTATAAATTTATTGAGAAAAAACATTGACAGCATACGAAGGATATCAATCCACTGAAAAAACAATTATTATTATTATTATCAATATTCTACTGACACGTTAGTGCAGGATCTATCTAAATCAACCATACTATACGCGATCGCTATAAGAAGGAGACCCACAAATCCCGAATTTGAGATAGATTTTGGCCTATTCCACTATTCACCACCACTATTTCAGATCTATTGTGGTCCTTTAGACTCTAAATTACATTCTCCAGCCTGACTCTTTTCAAAAAGTCTATTAGCGTGGAGACTGAATCTTTCATATAGCTCTCTGTCAATAGCTTTTCTTCGCCTAATGCAAACAAACCGCACATTTGCCAGGATTTCGCGCTGACATAGAATGTGTTCTGCCGTTTCTTCTTTTAGGTGACAAAACCTGAACATATCTTCGTTTCTCAATCCCATTAGCTTTAAATGCCTATTGAGCTTACAATGCCCCGTTAACAGACCCACTACAGCTTTGACAGTTTTCCTATCTTTGGCAATCACCAAATTTGAGAAGGAGCTGGACATAGACAGAAAACTTTCTTGGGTAATTATCAAAGTGGATGGTACCAAGAGAAGATCACTTCTTCCAGTCAGTTCCTAAGGAAGGCATCTGAGTTCAACAGTTCCCTTAAAAGGTTTTAAGATAAACTCGGGCTTTAGTTTAGGCAAGTCTGCCTTTCCTACCCAGTAATCTTCCAGGCGCTGTGCACCATATTCCACATGTGCATCTACAGAACCTACATTCTTTCTTCCCTACTAGCTTTTTGTTCCAGTTTAGGCGGCAATGTACCGTTGGGGCACCTGTTAAATCTCTCATTGTAGCCTTACTCTGGCATGGCTTTGACAAATTTTATAATTGTCTTAGTCCAATTTTCTCCTGTTCCGATTTTTCTCATTTCTTTCCATGTTCTATCAGTGCTAACACCTCAAAAGGTTCCGATCTCCAAAAGAGTATTTCAGCCCCTTTGTTAGTTAATTTGTTACTTCAGCTTCCTTCCATTTCAATTTTTCCGATATTGTTTTTGCCTACTTCATTATACCAAAATGGACGGTAAAAATCAAATAAATCACCGTGTGCTTAAGGCTTGAGGAGTATTCAACTTCGCAATGTTTGGTTTAATTCGACATATTAGTACTTAAAAACCTGTTGGGCTCTTTCTCACAAACTTTTGAAAGGAGATTCTTCACTAGACCAAAATCATTCCTCTTTAATTTGCCTCCACTGTGAACGTTTTTATTAAACTTGGCTAGAGCTTGATTGGCAAAACTTATGTGATGCCAATTGCAGTTCTGGCCCGATAAAACTATCTGTGGTACTCTACCTTAGATTAGATTAGATTAGAATTGGAGTGGCTCTTTATCCTATCCCACTGCGACCTTCGCAGATCTATTGTAGCTCTCCCCATATTTAGAGCTCGATATCTAGCTTTATTCTTTTTATCGTCTCTGTTGTTTGTTGGCACCTTCTGCACTTGTCCGTTGAGATGTTTGGATCTTTTATGACAAATTTCTTGTAATTGTTTGTATTAATTACTTGGTCTTGAATTGCCATCATAAATCCTTCTGTTTCTGGAAATAATGTTCCATCAGATAGCCACTTATTTGATGCTTCCTTGTCGATATGAGGTTGATTGAGGTCGTGATGATGTCGACCATGAAGCGCTTTCTGAGCCCACTCCACCTGTTTGTCAAAATCTGTAACGATTTCAAGTCTCATATCAGGGCTTACAATATTTAAGGGGGAATGCTTTTGCGACCATCTCATGCAATGCAGATGTTTCAGCCTTGGCTATGAAGAATTCTTGGAGTATAGATATTTGTTTGTTATGTAAATTAACTATCTTCACTAGACCTTTCCCTCCCTCTCTTCTTGGTAGTGTTGTCCTGATAACTGATGATGTCGGATGGTGACATTTGTATTTGGTCATCATGGTACGGGTTGTTCTTTGAATATCCTCCAGCTCTGTCTTTCTTCTCCGAGTAAGTGAAACTGCACCCTTGCTATGACTTCGCATTCACAGAGTATGTGCTCCGCGGTTTCGTCTTCTTCCTAGCAGAACCTGCTTAGGCTGTCATCTGCTAGGCCAATTGTGAGCATGTTTCCTCAGCCTACAATGTCCGGTCAGAATTTCCACCATCACCTCCGTCGTTTCACGACTTTGACATAGTACCTAGGTCGTGTAACAGTTTGGCACTCTATCTTACAAGGGTTTTCATTGGCAGGGATCCAAACCAGAACTATCGGCTGCTAAACAATAATTTCCTCCATAACTTTTGGTGTACTAAAAAAGCTAATGGTTTTTGTTGATAAAATGTGAAAAAGTCCGTATTTTATTGTTTAATCTCTGCACATTATTGCGCTTTCTTTGCCGTTTTAATCACCACCGTCAACGTCGTTATTATCTTTCACTCATTTGAGTGATACGTGACGGTACCTAAAAACCAAATCGAGGTCCCGCAAATCGCCCCTTCGCGGTAATTTCACCTCGCGTCACTCTCGTAATTAACGGTAGCGTTTTCTTTCTATCAGGTCAATTAATTAACAAAGATACGCCATCGAGAAGAGCCACCAGATCTTTATCTTCTTTTCTTCGATAGTCGGCAAAATCCGAAAGGGACTGCACATCTCAGCGGACGAACTTTAACATGACAAAATTGTGTAGTACGTGATGCCATATTGCGACTTGCGTATATGTTTAGATTTTTTTTTTTGGTTTCGTATTTTTCTTCGTTGAAGATGCATTTGCCGGCAAAAGTTGAGAAAGGTCTGTTCGTTGTGTGTGGTTCGGTGATGACTGGACGCTGAAACGGGGATTTGCATAAGAATACCCGGTGGTTTGACAAATATGGGGTCGACGTAATTTGTATTGATGTCGTAGTTTGGAATGTTGGTACCGAGTTAAAGATTTACCGATTTTTTTATATTATTTAAAAGAGAAAATCTCATCTAACTAACACACTATTTAAATAATCAAAACTGAGTTTTAAGAAAAAATTGCAAAAAAATTGTGCTGAAACTTCAGCTGGTCATGTAGCAACAATTCCAATGCAAGATCAAAGAAATGTCAATGCTGATTGGTAGATACACACAGAGCCATAAGCATAAGAATTAAGTGGGGAATGGGAAACAATATCAGCGTGGTTCAAACAGAACTGGCTGTTATCTCAATTGCCGCAAAAGAACTAACCAGAAAAGGAATTTATGGCAAAAACATAACAATCTGCATTGATAGTAGACAAGCCCTATTAGCCTTGAACGGACAACATGTTATATCGGGGCTAGTACTAGAGTGCCACCAAGATTTAGCTAACGCCTCGGCAGATAACAATATTATCCTGAGGTGGGTTAAAGGGCACGACAGGAAAACAGGTTATCGCATTGCCGATAATTTAGCCAGGGAAGCAGCTGGACTAAAAATTTTAGGACCCAGTGACGGCCTAACGACAATTGTGGAGCTCGCCACACGTTACACCCATACTCAATCCTTAAAAAATGGGATGGAATCAAAGGATGAAGTCTTGCTAGGATCACCCTGGGCGACTCTGGGAAGCTGGCGCCGAAAAAATATTTGGCGATGACCAGGAAAAACCTACATTTAACAGTAGGATTTTTGACTGGCCACTGTAAACTAAGGAAACATCTCAATTCTATAGGGCTAGTGGACACACCTCTATGCAGGATGTGTGAACAGGAAGATGAAACTGTATGTCTTATGCGAGTGTACGCAGTTATCGTTGATCAGAGACTGTGTGTTCGATGAGTCTTGGCCTACATCTGCCGATATAAAGGAGATGTCTCCTAGTGACCTGTCCACCTTCCTGGGAAGGAAAGGATGTATGATGACCTAGGAGGACAACTTCTCGGGAGGATGTTCAATGGAATTACATGTGGTCTAAGTGCTGTGAGCCCACACACCGCTGAGGTTCGAAAAATCAACCCCCAACGACGAATGGTCCTACACCACGACAATGCAAGCTCCCACACAGGTAAAAAAACAAATGAGTTTCTGAGGAAAACAATATCGAACTGTTGGACCATCCTCACACACAAAAAGGTACTTTAAACACCCAAAACAAATAGGGTGATTGCACGTACAAAATTATGAAGAGTTTTTCTTTTGACAACAATTCGTCGGCTCGCATCCATCCGAGATAATAGGTGCTGCATGAACAAAGTTTTCTAAGCTTTTATGACACAATCTTGTTAAGTATATTCATAGGAAGGGCTCGACGACGCGAAACATTTTTAAGACAATTATTCAAACATTTCTACTAACTGATTTCCACTATTCAACACCACAGCGTTCACAAACGCACCGCAAGAAGCGTTTACCCTGTCGTCTAACTGACACGTACATATGTATATTGAAAAATTCTTAGCCTAGGTACTATAGAACCAAATGAAATTTGAATGTCAAAATATTTTATCACTCAACATATTCTCCTTAATTGGATACATGTATTACAGCGAACCTGCAACGTCTCTAGACCTTTCAAAAAATATGTTTCTTCTTGCTCTGCAAACCAGACCTCTATAGCATTTATTACCTCCTCGTTGGAAGAAAATTTACGACCTTTTAAACTTTTTTTCAGTTGAAGGAAGAGATGATAGTCGGACGGAGCCAAATCTGGTGAATAAGGGGGGTGTTCTAGTAATTAAAACCCTAAATCACGAATTTTTTGCAAGGCAACATGAGATTTGTGTGCAAGTGCTTTGTCCTGCAAATACAAAACACCTTTAGATAGCTTTCCGTGTCTTTTCCCGTAGAGTGGTCAGTAATGTCGAATAGTAATTTCTGGTTATTGTGCTACCCTTATCCAAAAAATCAATCATGATTACTCCGCTGTCACAAAAAAACTGAAGCAAGAACTTTTCCAGCAGATTTTTGGACACGAAACTTCTTAGGTCTTGGAGAGGACGAAGGACATTGATCGCCAAGGGTATTAAGCATATCTTCGTAAATCTGCTTACCTCTTAACCCTTTTAAATACAGGTATTTGATGATGGCTTGATACTCCAATTTTTCGATTTTCACAATTTTGGTGGACATATTTTTTCTTTTAATCTATTGCGTAGCTCCGGTTTACTTTTTTGACGTCCAACTTCACACTGACACTTCTAGTGAGTTATTGTTCGTTGCTATGGTAACGCCATATTTTGTTTATACATGGTACTGGTCTAGGTTAACTAGATATCAATACATCCTCGTACACTGTCTGTTTTCGCTTCTCACCTAATCCATAGATTATGAACGCACTCCTTGAGTCATCAGTCATTTTTGTGTTGAGCGCGAATTTCAAAAAAATAGCATTTCATCTCAGTAGGTTTTTGATGATGCTTTATCAGCAAGGGTGGAAATTTGTTAAAAATATTCAAACTAGAATAAGTTCATGAAAAATGTGTTACAATTATTTGAAAAATGTATAGGATGTCTTATTGTGTCGCAAATTAAAACGTCTGATTAGTACGTTAACGGCATCTAGATGACAATTACAATTTTCCATCCTTTTGATCGAACCAATTTATCACGTATTTATGAATAGGACAATAAAAATACTCACACACCACTTGCTACATATTTTCGCAGCCCATACCAAATAAAATTTATCGTTGGAAATGATCGAATTTGAACGATTCGTTAAAATATTACTCGAGTGTATCGTTAAATTATCATTCTCTCCACAGTTGCTCATAGCTCGGGACATGACAGAAATATCTTCCGAGAGCTGAAGGAATATGGGAAGCCTTAACATTTTTCAAACACTTCGTATCGGTAATAGCTTCCTTACGTGGAACTGGTACACTGAGACAACGTTTTATGAAATTCTTTTATTCTATACCACATTTTATAGACAACAATGTTTGATTTGAAATTTTTTTCAACAGTACTAACAACCAATCAAATTTTGTCGTTTTAGTCTAGGAGGAATCGGCGCATGAGTACCGAAAATTATTCCACCTCAATTTTTTCATGCGATCCTCTTCAAATTGCCCTACTGATAAATGCATGTGCCATATTGTTTAAATCGAAATTGTTTAAACAATTGCAAGGCATTGTTATTTTTCAACCGGACAAATTTTTTTTATATTCTTTATTGAAATACCAATAAAAAAAGATCCCATCACTTTTCACGATAAAGTTGATATTTCCAAAGATATGAATTTTTTAGGGTTCCAAAAATCTCAAATTTGGGTACTTTCGACCCATGAAAAATACAGGGTGTTTTCAAATGACACCTACAACGTTTGCAGGTAGATACCTCTCGTAAAATTGGACAAAATGATGTAAGGATTGAGGAGTCCAGCCTCTTTACTTTTCGGATTATAGGGTGCTAAAGTTTTGAAAAATTGTATGTTTTAATTCGATAACTTTAAAATGGATGAATAAATTGATTTGACATTTGGCAGGTTCTTTTTAAATGTGAAAGGGCATATTTTGGAGGACAAATATTTTTCAATTTTTGATCCAGTGATGTACATTTGGAAGAATATGTTACCTTTCCTCTCCCATTTTCACGCCACTGATATTTGAAGCAATTTTTATTCAATGTTGTATTCCTTAATGGTTTTCACTTGAAAAACGAATAAACTTTACGTATCAAAAAAATTGTAGTTTTCAAGATATTTAATGATTTCATGAAGTAGGCAAGATCCTTAATTAATTTTTAAGAAAATGTTCTTGTAAATTTTTCAATAACTACCAAGTACTTATGGTTGGAATATGTAACAGGAAGTAATTTATAAAACAGCGATTCATCTAAAACATTCGGAGAAGATAATTGCTGTAGCTGCATGGATTCTTTCTATTTTTTTAAAATAAAATCACTAGTTGAGACAAATATTTTCAACAATCTTCTCCGATGTTTTAGATGCATTGCTGTTTCATAAATTAGTTCCTGTTACATATTCCAACCATAAGTACTTGGTAGTTATTGAAAAAAATACATAATAATTAGTTAAAAAGTGATCTTGCAGACTTCATGAAATCATTAAATATCTTGAAAACTACAATTTTTTTGATACGTAAAGCTTATTCGTTTTACACGTGAAAACCATTGAGGAATACAAAATTGAATAAAAATTGATTCACATGTCAGTGGCGTAAAAAATGGGAGGGGAAAGGTAACATATTCTTCCAAATGTACACCAATGGATCGAAAATTGAAATATGTTTTTTCATTAAAACTTGCCAAATGTCAAATCAATTTATTCATCCATTTTAAAGTTATCGAATTAAAACATTCAATTTTTCAAAACTTTAACACCCTGTAATTCAAAAAGTAGAGAGGATGGACCCCTTAATCTTTATATCATTTTGTCCAATTTTACGAGAGGTATCTACATGCAAACGTTGTAGGTGTCATTTGGAAACACTCTGTATTTTTCATGGGTCGAAAGTACCCAAATTTGAGATTTTTCGAACCTTAAGAAATTCATATCTTTGGAAATATCAACTTTATCGTGAAAAGTCATAGGACCTTTTTTATTGGTATTTCAATAAAAAATAAATTTGTCCGGTTGAAAAATAACAATTCCTTGCAATTGTTTAAACCATTTCGGTTTAAACAATATGGCACCGGGTTGCCCCATGGCAACATGCATTTATATCATCAGTAGGGCAATTTGAAGAGGAACGCATAAAAAAATTGAGGTGGAATAATTTTTCGGTACTCACGCGCCGATTCCTCCTAGACTATTTTGTAATGTCAATAAAAGAGGAGTTCCGATTATTGCAAAGATCAAATCTGGAATATCCGTATCCCAAAAAAGGTGTAACCCAAATTTTGTCCAATTGGGACTAGCAATTTACGATATAGGTAATTGGCCAAGT
>CAJUYG010002338.1:0-27025 GCA_910591675.1 Galerucella calmariensis | reverse complement strand
AAAAATTACAACTTTCTTTTTATTACTGCAAAGCCATATATCGATGTCCCTCGTTTAAATTTCGCACAGAGGTTGATAATGTAATAGTCTTTTATATTCCATATCCAAAAATTGCTGACAAACGTTACGAGGGTCGAAAAAATTGAATAATAGGCATTTTTGAAAAAAATTACAACTTTCTTTTTATTACTGCAAAGCCATATATCGATATCCCTCGTTTAAATTTCGCACAGAGGTTGATAATCTAATAGTCTTTTATATCCATATCCAAAAATCGCTGACAAACGTTACGAGGGTTGAAAAAATTGAATATTAAGAAATTTTAGAAAAATTTAAATTTAAACGAGGGACATCGATATATGGCTTTCCAGTAGTAAAAAGAAAGTTGTAATTTTTTTCAAAAATGCCTATTATTCAATTTTTTCGACCCTCGTAACGTTTGTCAGCGATTTTTGGATATGGAATATAATAGTATATTACGTAACGTGTGTGGTAAGGAGCATTTTACGCACGAATGGAAAAGTTACGCACGATGTTCAGAGTTGACAATTTGTTACAAAAATGAACGATTACAACAAGTAAGATTAGGAGCGGGTAAACATACAACACGGCTCCACCCACCACCACCAATTTAGTAGTAACATAACAATATTGAAATAAATATGTAAATATCAGAAATATAAAACTAAAAAAAAAAACAAGAAAACCCAGGCCCAAACCCGGTTGATCAAAGTGTAACTATAGAAATACCAGAAAATAAGAAATAAAAAACTTAAAAAAAAAACAAGAAAAACCAGGCCCAAGTCCGGTTGATCAAAGTGTTACTATGTATAGAAATATCAGAAAATAAGAAATAAAAAACTAAAAAACCCAGCACCTAACAGGGTTTCGAACCTGCGACCTCTGAGTTGTAAGCTCAATACCCTACCAACTGCGCTAATCAGCTCACATTCAGTCACATCGAATAGAATAGAATAGAAGGTTAAAGGCTGCTTGGACGCATGCGCACCTTAACTACTAAATTGGTGGTGCTGGGTGGAGCCGTGTTGTATGTTTACCCGCTCCTGTAAGATTTGGTTGTGTAGGTTATAGTTATGACAGTCATTCAAAACATTAAACATGATTGGCAATATGGCGTGCGCAGAACATGACAAAAATTAGTCTTCCGTGGGAGCACACCTTCTTTTCAATTACACCATGCCTTTATTAACGTTATATATGAGTTTTTTTATTGACGTATTAGAAATGAATTTTTTTTACTAAAATCATGTTTTATTTTAACCTTTTAAATACCTTATCGTTACAATATGTACATTCGGCTATAAACAAAGAAAAATAATATATTATTGAAACTATACAATCTAACATAAAATACAACATAACAAACATTTCTCATTACTTAACCATCTGACGAATTTTTTAACAATCTGATACATCAACAATTTTGGTTAGTTCTAGTCTAAATTTTTAATCACAATTACTTTGAAAATCCATACAAAAGAGCAATTAGTGTGGCGGAAGAGCAGCCAACAAAATTCTAAAGAATGAGGGTAGATCAAAAATTTTGCCAGATTTAATAGAAAAAAATTTAATTCCATAATAAACTTCCAAAGGTAGTGGCTTTAGAATGCTTTGAGGAATTTTTTTTATTCGAATTTAAACAAAAATACTAGCCTCTTGTGACTAAACATGTCAACAGAGTGACCACCGAACAGCCCCGACATGAACCCCATATACAACTACTAAATTAAACCTAAGGGACTATTCCAAGTCGTAGACCCTTTTTATGCAGTACAAACAAGTGTAGGTAGCCGTCAATGATGCCAAGATTGTAATTTCTCAAGCCGAATTTAAAATTTTGAACTATCAGTTTAATATTTCTGACTATGAATTTATGTACACACAATACGTTATGGCACTTATTTTTTCTGGTTCTCAACTAAACAAATAAAAAATATTGATCAAGGTACTCAACACCAGAAATAAAACTTCCTGAAGCTTCGTTTTTAGAGGAGTGTAATGAAACGACAGTACAGTTTGGAAAAAATACTGCTTCTAATAATTTGAAAATAATAATCCCGTTTTAGTGTAGGATACTTTGTTTTTCAAATTTTACAGCAAATGTCACCGTTATCTCTGAAAATTAATGCCGAAGCATTTGTGTCGTGAAAGTTAGAAGATGTGATACTAAATTGTTTTTAAGAGGTCCAAACAATGGTTAAAACCTGAACAGACTCTATTTTCCAAATTATTGTGTAAATAACATGGGGTTGTGCAAAAATCCTTCCTACATAGGCTGGAAGGACAACACTTTTTTGGTAATGGGCGTTTAGAAAAAACTGTTGCAAATATAAAATCAATCAATAAAATAAACTGGTTTAAATTTTAAAAAGTAGAAATACGAAACGAAAAACCATAGTATTTTTGTAAGTTGTAATGATTTTGAAAGCGAAGCACAGGAAATCAATATAGAAAGAAAAAGGGGCAGGCGATAAGCGATCAAACAAAAATTTAATGAATACTTAGACAATATTTGGCTTAATGATAAAGCATAGATAGATTTAATATTGAGGAACTTGGTTTTGAGTTATTGGTTATTGTAAAAAACGAAAATTAAAATTTCATGTTCAACACCCTGTATCTCTCTTTATATCAACATTTTATCAAGGCTAGTTGGTTCAAATCGCAATATTTTAAAGTGAAGATTGTACTGTACTTCTATGTACAATTACTTAAGCACCACCCTGTATATATCTTAAATAATCTGAAGCTAACTGCCGACAGTGACATTTGCGGTGAGCCTTAAAAAGCAAAATACCTCATGTTAAATAAAACAGACTTTATATTATTTTAGTACAATATATAATAATAGTTTTTCTTGTTATGTTGTTTGCACTGTCTTTATAATGAACTTGTTCATTCAATTCTTTGGATTTAACCTCGAATAAATAAATAAATTAACTATAATGATGGAAATGAATCGTTGTGTAACTGTTCAGAGGCTCAATTACTGTATGGATCTTCGATTACATAAATATACAACCAATTCAAAATTAATATGGCAATCAAAATGTAATTTTATTCGAAATGATATAGAGATTTTCAATCTGTTTTATAATTTGGTTAAAATACTATACACAGTACGATTTTCAGAAGTAGACAGGAAAATTCGCATACCATGTGTCATTCCACGTCAAATCGACCAATAGTCGCAATCGGCTCCATTCGATTTGGACGAATTTTGGTTAGAAGTTTTATTTTATCCTATAAAGATGTTTGCCAAAGGTAATAGTATATTACGTAACAAGAGTTGTAAGTAACCCATTACGCACGAAATGTGTGCGTAATGGGATTACAGCTCGTGTAACGTACTATACTTTTTCTACACCCATCTATTTTCTTCTGAGTGCTCATAATTTCATCTTTTTCACTACTAACAGACATATTCGTAGGTAAAGTTAAGAAAATGTTCGGATACTATATTTTGTTACAAAAATTGATAGCATACATGAGATGACGCTTATTTCCATATCAAGAAAACGCGTATTTTTTTTTTAGAAATTGTATGTGTTGCCGACATTTAGGGGCATCACTGCTAAAAGCTTTTACGTTTTTTCATTGATTAAAAGTAAGTAAATAAACCAAATAAATTAGTACGTGAATAAAAATTTGATTGTAATTTAATTAAACGAAGAAGTTCAAGTTTTCTTCTCAAAACGCACGTGTATGTTATGAGATCTCATTACGTGCATGTTATTGTTGTCATTTACAAAGAATGTTGAAATGACAGTGCGATTTTTGACGTTTACAGACGTGGGCGTAGAAAAAAAATTATATTTTTAATAAATAAAAAAAAACACAGTTCCAGAAATGTCAGGATCTCTCACGATTAGTAAAAGGTAGTATATAAAAAATTTTGAGCCAAAATTTATTTTTCGATAGACAATTTTGACAATTCTAGATTTTTCAAAAAAAAATTTCATAGCCCTAAGTATCTCCCATGAAACTCACACTAAGTACTTTTCAATTGCAATAGTTTCAAGATATTTAGGAGAGTTTGAAAAACAGGAAAAATAGTTAAATCTTGAATTTTGTGTAACTTATGAAAAAAAAATTCAGGCAGAGCATCATTATAGATTAAAGTAAAACTTCTAACCAAAATTCGTCCAAATATATGGGGCTCGATTGCAACTATTGGTCGATTTGACGTGAAATGACCCATATACATCCCGGATGTTGCATTCGAATCACTAAATACCTTGTTTGTAAACTAGGAGGAGCATTTCAAGAAACCCCAATCACACCACTAAAAGTTACTAGATTGGGAGCGTGGTCCAAAAGGGCCGTGTTGAGACTTTTTGAATTAATTGACAATTACGTGACATACAGGGTGTCTAGAAACTCTTCTGCCAAACGGAAACTAGTTACTGGAGGTGATTCCAAGTCGATTTAGCTCAAATTACCTTAATCCCTTTGAAGAAGACGTCCTCATATGAGTGTTCTTCTAATTATTCAAAAATACAGTTACTTAAAATATTCAAACTTGATACAGGGTGGGGCAATCTTCTGACATCGGAGGATTACATCGTTGTGGTGAGAGATAGAACTTTATAATTTTGTGTGAACTAATACAGTTAGTGAGTGTACATTTTGAAAATACTTTCGATTCTACAGGGTGTTCCTAAACCACGTAGCAGCACAAACTTACATTTTTTTAAATGGAACGTACTATATTTTGTTTAGGAATCGAAAAGATCTCACTGAGAGCTTTACAAAAATATAGCACTCTAATATATTATAAGGGTGTTTTACAAAGATATGGCCAATTATTAGCAAAAAAGACTTTAACACTCTGCAAAACAGTAAATTATAATAAATCAACAGGTCTTTGTTTTCAAATGTTATACACATATCATTGGCTGTGCTCAGTATTAATTATTACTTTTTCTATCTGTGGCTTCTTTAATACAGGGTGAATCAGAACGCAAATCAAGCAATATCTCAATATTTTTAAATGAATCACCCTATAAGTATTTTTACAATTTGTGAGTACAATTAATAAACCTTTAAATGTAGTGTGTAAACTTAGGGCATGAGTTAATGGAAAATCGTAGATATTTTATGATAATGGTCAAAAACAAGTATTTTTTACGTACACAAATTAAATGGTATTAAATTTTTACATGCAACATCTTGTGAATTTTAACATTTCTAAGGCATAAATTCTAATCGTATTTATGGATGCATCCAAAATATCTTTGACTTATACTCTTACCATTAGAGGAAGGAAAGAAGGAATTATGTTGGAAAAAATATTTTTTTGCGTGTCGATCTTTTTTGTTTATTTACAGCATCGGTTGTCAGGTCGGTAGGTAGATACTATTTTGATAGTAGCCCACTTGATATAATCAAAAATTGATTGATTGTGTTTCGCCCATTCCCAAACTAGCCTATAATAACAATTCTTGAAGGTGTAACATGAATAAATATGAAATTTCTGGTAATTCCAGGTACCTACGGTATTAGCAAACATTTTATTTCATTGATTAGATATTGTAGATTCATCCAAAATTACGAATCAAATGTATGCCTTAGAAATGTTAAAATTTACAAGAGGTTGCATGTAAAAATTTAATACCATTTTATTTGTGTACGTAAAATACTTGTTTTTGGATACTTGTTTTTTTGAAAGTTTATTAATTGTACTAACTAATTGTAAAAAGACTTATAGGGTGATTCATTTAAAAATTTTGAGATATTGCATGATTTGCGTTCTGATTCACCCTGTATTAAAGAAGCCACAGATAAAAAAGTAATTAATACTGAGCACAGCCAATGATATGTGTATGACATTTGAATACAAAGACCTGTTAATTTATTTTAATTTACTGTTCTGCAGAGTGTTAAAGAGGAGGTCTTTTTTGCTAATAATTGGCCATATCTTTGTAAAACACCCTTATAATATACTAGATTGCTATATTTTTGTAACGCTCTCGGTGAGATCTTTCCGATTCTTAAACAAAATATATTACGTTCCATTTAAAAAAATGTAAGTTTGTGCTGCTACGAGGTTTTGGAACACCCTGTAGAATCGAAAGTATTTTTAAAATGTGCCCTCAGTAACTGTATTAGTTCACACAAAATTATAAAGTTCTATTTCTCACCACAACTATGTAATCCTCCGATATCAGAAGATTGCCCCACCCTGTATAATCAATAAACAGAAAATTGAAGTATAGTTTGTTCAACCATCCTTTGCCGTTATGTCATAATCGGTGACGTATTCTGCTGTTTTACGTATGTCTTATATTTCTTGAATGTTATTTTACACCTAACCTCAAAATTATAATCAATGGCATAAATATATTAAGAATTGTTTTCAAAATATGACAACCTTATTGTCAAAAGTAACAGATAAAATTCATGAATGAGAGACAATGTATGACGTAACGGCAAAGGATGGCTGAACAAACAATAACAATATTTTCTCAACTGTTTCAAAACTGACAAATAATGTCGTTGTCAGTTGTATTAAAAGAGCTGTGTGAAACGGGCGGCAATTTAACCAATCACTAGGCTGCAGAAATGCCAACTTAAATTCAAATCGCTCCTCTTAGTTTACAAGGTATAGTCATCCTGTATATGCAGAAAATTGAACTTGTATAAAACTTTTCGTTCAAAATGGAGTCTACTAATATTGCTTGGTAAAAATATATTAAAACAGAGGCGTAGAATAGGGAGGAAATTCAATTTCTTTCCATTCCATTTCTCTGGTAAGTAATATTAGCCTAAAGAACAGATTAAAATCCCTGAAATAAAAAGAGCATTAATACAAATTATTTTAAATTGCTATAACGGATATTTTGATCTTTTCGCGTTTTTGTACCACTAGAAATTTAAATAAAAAATTATCATTTTACACTTACACCAGTTGCAGTCTCTCTTTCTCTTGGCGTCTCCCCGTCACTGACGACATTTTCACAATCGATTTAATACTATCTTACGTCATCAAACAGTTATTTATACGTAGAAAAATTCGTGACCACGACCATAGGAGTGTAAAAAAATTTGAATAAACATTGTCGCACTTTCGGTTATTTTGGTTGGTCTTTGGTGTATTGCACCGATTTTTAATTTTTTTACTAGTTGAACACATTTTTTTAGATACACATAACGTGTTAACAAGTATTATTTCGGTAAAAGTCTGAGAACGGTTGAGTGACAATTGTCTGATATTTCCAAAGAATAAATAATATTATGTGCAAAGAAAAAGACAAAATTGCTTTTATATAGAAAATTTTTTAACCGAAACGTCATCCCGGGTAAAAAATAAAAGAAATGTCAGGGAATAAAGAAGCGAACTCTGCAATATTACGGAAATTAAAATCAAATAAAGATTCTATAAGGTAAAATTTTAAAATAAAAATCAATTGATAAAAATATAAACTAAGATTTGTTATTAAAAAAAATTGATAAAATATATTTACCTTGTTAAAACGAGCAGGTTTTAAGTGTCTCAAAGAAAAGAAAGATTGCGATAACAGTAAAAGTGCAACCTCAACTAAACTAAAACTAAATCAAGATTAAATTTGAACTAAGAATAGTCAGCTGTTCATGCAACATAAATTAGGAAATTAATAAATCAACCGGACATGCGCAGTATTTTCAATCATTTGTCAAATCTTCCAATAGTAATCGAGATGTCAGATAGCTGAAGATAAATTTGTTGAATATCTTTATAGCTTGAAGATAAATATTAAAAGTAAACTAACTCTTTTACGAAAAATATTGTTATAAACTATGACAATATTTTCTAACATATAATACAAGTTCATGTAAACAATAACTTGACACAAATCACCAGTAGGTGATCTGTGGTCAAGTTTTGACGCATGCGTTGTGTTGAATTCATGGAAGAAATTAATTTCTTAGTTGAAAGTTGGCCAGATTTCTTAGATTTAATAAATGATTTTTTGGGTGTTCAAAGCTAAAAATTCAAATGGAAATGTCTAAAAAATTATGATTTTTCCACTAATTCAAGCCAAAATTCAACAGTACTTTCAAAATACTATCATCATAGCAAATTTTGGTATTTCAAAGGATGAGCTTGAGGAATTTTTGCAGTTTTTAACAAAAAAATTAGCCGGCAAGTTTGAAATGACCAAAATATTTTCTACTCATTCAGATCACCGTAAATGTTAGAAAGTGATATCAAGCTTTTTTTCACAGCAAATCTACCTCATGTGTTTGTAGCCATCGACAAAAATAGACAAGTTTAGACTGACCAAAAAATAAAGAAATAGTCTATTAATTAAAGTAAGAACTTGTCTGGAATTTCAAGAGGTGAATAAGGCAGAAATTTTTTATTATGAAGGAGTTTTGGGCGTTAATTTTCACCAATAAATGATTTTTTGGGTGTTCAAAGCTAAAAATTCAAATGGAAATGTCTAAAAAATGATGATTTTTCCACTAATTCAAGCCAAAATTCAACAGTACTTTCAAAATACTATCGTCATAGCAAATTTTGGTATTTCAAAGGATGAGCTTAATAAATTTTTGCAGTTTCTAACAAAAAAATTAGCAGGCAAGTTTGAAATGACCAAAAAAATAAAGAAATAGTCTATTAATTAAAGTAAGAACTTGTCTCGAATTTCAAGAGGTGAATAAGGCAGAAATTTTTTATTATGAAGGAGTTTTGGGCGTTAATTTTCACCAATAAATGATTTTTTGGGTGTTCAAAGCTAAAAATTCAAGTGAAAATGTCTAAAAAATTATTATTTTTCCACTAATTCAAACCAAAATTCAACAGTACTTTCAAAATACTATCGTCATAGCAAATTTTGGTATATCAAAGGATGAGCTTGAGAAATGTTTGCGGTTTCTAACAAAAAATTAGCAGGCAAGTTTGAAATGACCAAAATACTCAGATCACCATAAATATTCGAAAGTTATATCTGCGATGTCAAGCTCGTATAAACTGTAATCGAAAACAAAATACTTATACACATTATACGGTGGAGTATCCTATGGGTGAAAATTTTTTAAATATTAATTTTGTGAAAAATGTTATTCTTGATAAAAAATTTTGCTTGTTCTGAAACCCCATGAAATGAAATAAGATTCAAGTTTTTCAAAACCCGTCTCATTTTATGGCCACTTTTATGAAAACCTGGAGTCTAACTTTTTGACATTTCTTCACATATTGGTTAATATCTCGAGAACCTTAAGGTTTGCAAGGTTCTAGTCTACGCCATTCGATTCAGAATTGAATTTTCTATAAAAAGAGGAATTTTCCACATCAAAATATGGATTTTAGAATTTTCAGGTTTTGAAATTTTTTTCAAGTCCACACCGAAACTTATACTAATTCGCAGACTCATAATTTTCAAAATTCCTCTTTTTATAGAAAATTCAATTTTAAATCGAATAGCGTAGACTAGAACCTTGTAAACCTCAAGGTTACCGAGATATTAATAAATATGTGAAGAAATGTCAAAAAGTTAAACTCCGGTTTTCATAAAACTGGCCATAAAATGAGACGGATTTTGAAAAACTTGAATTTTATTTCATTTTATGGGGTTTCAGAACAAGCAAAACTTTTTATCAAGAATAACATTTTTCACTAAATTAATATTTAAAAATGTTTCGCCTATAGGATACTCCATCCGTGGACACGCTGTAGACTTTGACAGTTTTTCAAACTACAAATTCGAATGGCCTTTTTGTAATTGGTAATTAGTTCATGAAACATCTAATCAGAAAGCGGCTAACTTCATATTTAGATATGTGACGTTGCAAACATTTAATAATCCTCAATTTCCAGTTTTCTACTAAAATAGTACGTTTAAAATATTTTAATATTAACGAATAAATAACATGCACTACACTACACCTCAGTCTTGCCAAACATATAATAAAATCTTCCAAGAAAAGCGCTAGTGGCTGTAGAATCAAAGACGTAATAAAAAAGAAGAAGAAATCTAACCGTTACTATTACAGAGCTCACATTTTATCCCAGATCGTTATCGATTACGTTCTCCTACTCTTACCGTTCATGCTTCATTACGTCTCGTTGATGATTTTTAAAAGAAATTCTATAAAAAAATAAAAAAACAACAGAAGTATAGCCGCGAATCAGGATATCATGGCGCTTATCAATAGATACAGCACCATGGCGACTAGTGGAGCGACGTACCAAAAAAATTTATTATAAAATCTGTTGCACATGGCGTCGTATTGTTTCTTCACAGTAGCCAAATCGTGACGCAAACCGATTTTATCTTCGCTGATTTGAGCGTAACGTTCTTTCAACAACACCAACTCCTCTTCGACTTGAGCTAATTGCTCCAAACTTACGGACGGTTTCAAGAGATTCGGTTCCGTAGGATTTTCCATTTTTTCTTTCACTTCTTCGTTGGTTAGTTTTAATTGTTCTAAGGCGGATTCTAATTCCAAATTTACAGCGGCTAATTTATCCTAAGAGAAAAAAATATACATATTTAATAGTTTATAAAGTTTTTTTTTGTCGTCAAAACATTGTAGGTTATGATCTGTTTTATTTTCTAGTTTGCTGTCGAACAAAAAAACTCTTACAAGATATTTAACGCCGTTGTCCTATCAAATTACCAACGTCAAAGATCAGCAAGAGGTAAGATTTTTCGTATATACATATATAAAATAAGTAGCAACAAAAGGATTAAAAGAATAATTCACCCTGTGTTGTTGATTTTCGTTGGAGCTTTCTTTCCATTTTTGTCTAAGTAAAACCACTTCTTGTTTGAGTACTTCGTTTTCTTCTGATCGATCTTTCGATACGTTCTTTTCTTCGGTCAAAGCTTTATCGAGTTCTTCGATTTTATTTCGGTGTGTGTTCGCTAACGATTCCAATGTGTCTATTTTTCGTTTTAATTCGCTTTGTGCGGCATGGAATTGATATTTGAGAGTTTTCGAATCGACTGTATCTGATCTTTGGGTGGATTCTTCGGAATCATCTGAAAGGTCAGTTTTGTCCTGAAAAAAATAAAAAGAAGATCTAAAGTGTATGAAGAATAAAATGCAATTTTGGCGATTTAGGCCAGATAGTGGTAACAACTACAAGTATTCAGCAATACGGCTGATTTTTCTTTCATAAATACCTTAGAGTATGTAGATTAATAGGAAAAAAAGTTTACCAGTGTATCGATTTCCCAAATTAGGAGAAAAAAATCAAAAAACGAAATTTTTCAATATTTTGCGCTGGGAGGAAGGTAGAGAAAAATGAAAAATACCACCGTGTAGGGGGAGTGTTTTGCAACAAAAAAGGTCTCCTGCGTTTCTTTTGTCCGAGCAATGGTTTGTCCGGAAAAAATTGTGTTCCGCATACGCGGGAGTCTATTTTCTGAAGCGCGGCGAAGTACTTTATAAACTACTGTACAGTTATAATGTAGATATAAATAATAGTAATAGGTCATTTTGAAGAGGGAAGTGTCAGCTTTAAGATGGCATTTTTTTGTCATAGCACATAATCATATATAATAAATATTATATTATAATCAAAAATCAAGTATCACAATAAAAAATATATTATACAGTGTGAAAACCACTTATGGAATAAAATTCTTTATGTCATTTAGAAAATTATAAAAAATGCCGAGACACGTCAACTTTTGAATTGAGTTGTGCGTTACGTAAACATAAATGTAAACGTACAGGGTGATTCAGGCAAGTATGCCATAGTCGGTGTTGTTTTTTTTAATGAAACACCCTGTATATTTGCATATTTTTAAAACCCTCTTAATGAACCGATTCCAACAAACTAAACAATGAATGGTCAACTATGAATTATACAGGGTGAAATTTTATAATTAATAATTTATTACACTTGAAATATTGGTACTTTTTTAAATTATCTAAATATGGATTTATCAAAAATCTAAACTAACTAATTATTAGACGTATTTGTATATTAAACAAAACCTGCTACGCCCATGAATTTTATCATAAATACCTAAAAATTGCCTAAAAACGCCAGTAATTAGACAAAATCGGTAAATAATGTGGATTGTTTTCTATTCTGTCAGTTGTTGATGTGTTGACAGTTTATATTGAAAAAGTAAAATCTTTATCAAACACTCTTTCCTTGTCGACAAAACAATGAAATATTTAACTGAGACTCACCAAATTGAGATTTTAATGATGATCGGGTACAGGGATAACTGCAGAAGTCAAGTTGAAGTGGCAAACTTATTTAACCACAGGTATCCCGAATTGCATAATATTTCACAAAGTACTGTGTCTAAAATTCATGCACAATTCAGAGAACTTGGACATGTCGAATCATTGAAAAGAAAACCACACTTTGTTGAAGATGTTGTGAAAGTGGATATTTTGTTAAGTGTCGAAGAGAATCCAACTTCAAGTACACGTCAAATTGCCCGTGAAAATAATGTTAGTCATCAACTGTTCTAAGATGTCTTCATAAAGAAAAACTTCATCCCTACAAATTAACTTTTGTGCAGGAGTTAACAGAAGACGATCCAGATCGTAGAATGGATTTCTGCGAAAGATTGATGAATAAGCTGAACAGAAATGAGATAGCTCTTGGTACCATTCTTTTTTCTGACAAATCAACATTCACATTGAATGGAGAGGTAAACCGACAGAACTGTAGATATTGGTCAGCGGAGAATCCTAATTGGATGCGTGATACACATACTCAGTACCCTCAAAAGGTGAACGTTTGGGTCGGTATCATAAGCGACCATATTATTGGTCATATATATATAGATGGAAATTTGCCAGCTGAAAAATATTTAAATATGCCTAGAAAAGAAGTTATTCCTGCGTTGGCAAACTTATATCCCAACGCAATAGATCCTAGCTTACCGATTGAAAATGTTTGGTTCCAGCAAGACGGGGCAACACCCCATTATGCTTTAATAGTAAGAACTTATTTAGACGAAATCTTCCCCAATAAATGGATTGGACGAAGAGGTACTATTGAGTGGCCAGCTAGATCGCCAGACCTCACGCCGTTTAGATTTTTTTCTGTGGGGTTATCTCAAGAACAAAGTATATGCAACACAACCAACTAGCATTGTAGACCTCAAAGACAGGATAACTACAGAAATACGGAATATTTCACCTCAAACTTTAAACAAAGTTAAGGAGGAGTTCTATAGGAGACTGAGCTATGCCAACAACTAGGTGGAGAACATTTTGAGCATTTATTTTAATGTATTAAAATCAAATACATCAGGTATTTTATGTATCTGTTTAATAACTGTAAAAATAAAAATTTCACCCTGTATAATTCATAATTGACCATACATTATTTAGTTTGTTGGAATCGGTTCATTGAGAGGATTTCAAAAATAAGCAAATATACAGGGTGTTTCATTAAAACAAAAACCAACACCGACTATGGCATACTTGCGTGACGCACAACTCAATTCAAAAGTTTTGACATGTCTCGGCATTTTTTATAATTTTCTAAAATGATGACATAAAGAATTTTTTCTACTACCGTGTGTAAAGTACGTACTTTAGACACATTTTCAAGTGCGTAAAACTTTATTTTACGCACTAGTGCGTAAAGAGATTTACTTTACGCACTAGTGCGTAAAGAAAAAATTCCAATATGTATGTAGTTATAGATATCTAGTCTTATAAAAATATAGGTATAATAAACAGATATTAAATCTAAGTTTTTTTCATAAATTGGAGATAGAAACCAATAGAATTCGGTAAAGTAACCTAATAATTAATGTTAAATAATTATTGAGTACTGGAAATAATACGGTAAATAGGTATAAGTTGGCGGTGAGTGACTGACATTTCTTTGTGAATTGAATCTGACATTTAAAATTTAAATTGAGATCTTCCGACTATACCTAGAGTAAGCAATTGTATTTTATATTTAGGAATTGGATATTTTTATAAAACTATGATGTTATTTTAGATTATTATAAAAAGACTCTTCTAAAGAAAAATTTAACTTACTTTACGCACTAGTGCGTAAAGTATGTTTCTTTACGCACTAGTGCGTAAAGAAAATTACTATTAAACTTTTGTATTTCAATTAAATATTCGCTAGTAGAAAAAATATTGTATGCAATTCGTGTGTAAAGACCTTTTTTTCGACTCATGTGATTGTCGCATTCGCCTTCGGCTCATGCGACAATATTCACATTCGTCAAAAAAAGGCTACTTTACACACTAGTTACATAAATAACTATTATTCCATAAGTGGTTTCCACACTGTATATCAAGTACTGTAACTTTAATAAAACTAAAGTAATTTTAATGGGGTTTGCGTGAAAAATTGAAAAAAATTCTGATTAAGTATTCACATTTTTTCCCGCGATTCAGAAAGTAGGTCTTCCGCCGTGCAGCAGAGTCGCGCGGATGCGGAACACATAGTATAGTTTACCGAATTTTTTCCAAACAATTGATCGGACGAAAAGAACACAAAAGACCTTTTTTATTGCAAAACACTTCCCCTACAAGATGGTATTTTTTATTTTTCTCCACCTTCCTCCCAGCGCAAAATAATGAAGAATTTCAAAAAAAAAGTTTTTTATTTTTTTAAATAATTTGTGAAATCGATAGACTGGTAAACTTCTTTTTATATTAATCTACATACACTAAAATGACCCATACCGACTGGCCTAATTGACCGTTATTTTTTTCATGCAACAAGACAAATTTTAAAATGCAACAAGAAGAGGAGAAGAGTATCAGTTAAGTGGAGAAGAAAAAAAATCACCCTTTCACACTACTTACCTGGTTAAATTCCGAATCTTCGGGTATTTTAAAAGTAACTCTTTTAACTTCTTCATTTTGTTCGTTCCTTAAATCATTGGAATTTTTTTCATCTCCGTCCGGTTCTAGCTCAACTTTTTCAGATTCATACTTTTCTTCGACAGGTCCAACCTAAATATATACATTTAATGCCATTTATGTATGGAATTTGGAAAATATTAGTAGCAATCAAAAAAAACAAAGCAGGGTTTAAAAAAAAATAACAAAAAAAAATTAAAAAGGTACACATTAAAAAACAAACTTACAGTTAGGTTTATATGGCTGCTTAATCCATTCGATTGATTCATAAGAGATTCGCTATCTTCATTTTCGCTAAGCATATCTTCTTTACATTTCATATCATCTTCATTATAAATATCTAGTTGCTGAAAATTGAAAGAAAATATGAGGATTTCACTTTTCCCAATTAATGTTTTTGCATAAAACAATTCAAATATGGACAAAAATTTGGTTCGGCTCATTTGTTAAAAAGCTTCCTGTCTCCACTTATATCTCAAGGAGGTCAGGAATGAGGCGGTAATCCTGAAGCAGATTGGAGAAGTCAATCAGGAGTGGATAGAAAGGATTAAGAAGGGTTTGAGGGAGATGGAAGGAAAGTGGGTGGATAGACTTAGAGTCTCAAGGAACAGGGAGGTGGTTATAGAGGCAAAAAAGGGGTTGAGGTCAGGGAAATTCTGAGGGATGTGGAAAGGGTAACAGGAGCTAGGGCGGTGGAAGCGGGAAGGGGAACAAAAACCATCAAGATGGTGGGGATAAACCCGTGGATTGAAGATTAAGTGTTGAGAAAGAAAGTAGAGGAAATAATTGGGGAAGGGACAAGGGTGATTAAAGTGGTGAGGGAGAGAAAAGGGATGAAAATGGCGGTGGTGAGGGTGGAATGGGAGAAAGCGGAAGCCTTACTGGGAAAACGGGAGATTAAGTAGGACTGGAATAGGGCAGATGCTTTGGATGTGTAGTGTAGTCATCAGGTAGCGGGATGTAATGTCAAGAGAGTGGTGAATATAAGGGAATGTTGGCAATGTAAGAGCGTGGCGCACATAGCCAGGGACTATTGGCAGGCCTTCCTTTGTAGGGTATGTGGGGAAAGAGGACACAAGCCAAGGGAGACAGAATGTAGTAGGGGAAGAAAGGGAGAGGATGAAGATGGAGAGGGAAAACATGGGAGGTACCCTCTGGACCCCTCAGAGGGGACGAGTCTGGGCAAATATGAGGGAGGAGAAAGCAAAATGTGGAGGATGGATGGAGGGTGTTACAGATGAATCTAGTGATGAGAGTGGTAGGAGTTTTAGAAGGCAGTAGATGACGGAGTGTGTGAGGGACCGCCGCCCGTCTTGATGTATGCTAGAGTAGTGATTCCAAGGCGGGAGTAACGGTGACCTTGAGGTGGGTTTGGTTGGTAGGCATTCCCTTGGGGATTTGGTAGGCATTCCCTTGGGGATGAGTCTAACACTGTCTGGGTGCTGGTTAGGACCCATTCGAACACGAGTTTCCAATCTCAGCCCGAAGAAAAAACATCTCATTTAAAAGAAAATTTGATGTACAACGTTCTTTTTTGAGCCATTTTGAGAGAGACAAATGAACTTTTTAACCCCGTTAGGCGAGGAGTTTCAATAAAATACAAAACATGTCTTCCATCAATTATCGAAGAATGTTTATGCAAAATTTGGAGTAGATTAGACCAAGGAATCACGTTGTAGGGGTAGAATTTCGGAAATTCCTTTCTTATCGGTTGCCTCCGGGATACAAAGGAAAACACCCTCCAAGTATCAGGACCCTATGATCAGCGTTGATCCATCAGTCTATTGAATTTAGTAAAGCGTTGTCTGTAGGTTTTGTTTGGTTTAAGTTTGTAACATTCACTCGTATTTTTGTTTTGTCAAATAAGGCAGTTATACAGTTGTCATTTTTACGTTAAAAGATAGTTCCAGTACCAGTTTTTAATTTCATATAATCATAATAATTCAAAACAGTCATTCAGGACACAGCATTTCATATGTATAGAGATTTACCTACCTTATCTGGTACTAAAGATCCGAGATTCTGCATTCCGGTTAAGGCATTATTTTCTTGAAATTTCAATTGTAAGTCTAAGAGTTTACCAGATTCAGTTTCTAATTTCATTTCTAAATCTTGAATACACTGTTCTAATCTGGTCCGTTGTTCATTAGCTTCTAATTGTTGTTCACCTAATTGTCTAGCTATTTCCTAAAAATAATGAGAAAAAAACAACGTAAATGCGCAAATAATAAGATTATGTGATAATTTTTTACCTCTAATTCGATCTGAGCATGAGCAAATTGTTCCTTTGCAAGTATAGCTTCCTGCTCGGCTGATATTCTCGTTCTCTCCTGTTCCATTGCCAAAGCCAAAGCTTGCAATCTTTCTCCGTGCAGTTTTTCAAGTGTGGCTTTTGCTGATATTTGATAAGCTTCATTATCCTCCTTAAAGTACAGATAAATATCAATATATAACCTCAAATTAAACGAATAATATTAAAATTATTACCTGCAGTCTTGTTAATTCTTCTCTAAATCTTTCTTCTCCCCAATTTTTATTGGCTCTTTGCAATTGAATTTCAAGCGCAGAGACTCTGGATAAAAGACGTTCCTCGCCGACGTACGCCTGCCAACTTTCTTCGGCAGACTTTTTTGTCTCATCCACCACATTTTGTAAAGCCGTTAGTTTGGTCTCGAGAAACTGCTCTCGTTGATTTGCCTCTTGGATAATTTGGTTTAAGCGGTAAAGATCGTCGAGTGGAACCATACCTGAAAAAATGTTATTTCATATTTTGATACATTTGAACTACTGTCATGTGGATGATGTAATTGCAATGACAATTTGAGAACTGTTTGTGTACGTTTCGCATCCACTTACATGATTATGTCACTTTTTAATAAATTCAATCAACAAATACTAACTATGAGTACCTCCATCGGCTATAGGACTCGCCTTTGCCTCATTTCCATCTGGCAAATACAACTTTATTGTAGCAATGATACAACCATGAGTGACTTTTCTATTATTTTCAATGACATCCACGCCAAATTGCACTATATCACCAGAGCTTAGTTCATGGTGACCATTTTCTTGGGTTAAGCGGCTATTATTTACGAATGTTCCATTGCTGCTTTTAGTGTCCTGAAAAAGAATTATTATAATCAAAATAGATAATGAAAATAATTATTCCCTGCACGATTTTATTTTGTACATTTTTATTGTGTATTAAACCTAAATATTTCAAATTACACCAACTTCTGTCCAAAATTATAATTAACCTTGACGTGCTTTGATAATGATTATTCTGTGGAAATAAGATAGCTACTATTTCCGCTTAAAACGTTGAATTTCCATGTAAATTCACATATTACCGCAAACAAATATTAAAACATGATACAATACAAGGTATGCACCATAAGTAAAGTTACCGAATTAATATCAAAAGTGTGAAAGTGATACTGGAAATGTAAATTAATGTAGTTGTAAAAATTTCAAAGTAATAAATAATCTTTTGTATCTAAGAAAAATGATAACAATTAGTATCATATTTAATTAATTCTGCTTCCTAAGATGAAATGTAACACTTTGCCAAGTGATATTTGTTTTTATCTGTGAAAAGGACTTGTTTAAATATATTGTACAGATAATTTTATAGATGTACAGTGTAGAAATAATGAGAAAATGTATTAAAAAAAAGTTATAGCTTTGAATTGAAAAGAGCTTACCTGTAGAAAAAACTTGCCATTCTCATACCAAAGCAATGCATGGTGTCTAGAAAGCACCTTACAATCAAAAATGGCATTTGTACCTGTGGGTTTAGCCCTCGCAACAGACCTACCTACTTTAACAGGTTGATCAAGGGTTAAGGTACGATCTTGAAATTGATGGGAATTGGGACGACAAGTCAGGATTGCTTTGGCTGCCATGCTTTCCATAATCACCACATCATCATTAACATTTGCAGGTGGGAAGGTAGCAACATTTTTCACCCAGTTATTGCTTACTACAACCATTGCCTAAAAATTATTATGGCAAATAAAAAATCATGTAAAATTTGTTCAGTAAGATTTGTGAAAACAAATAAAATTAAGCACTTGTCAGAAAAATTGTAACAAATGTTGTTTTATAAAATCATGTTAATTGATATAACATCAATAACTACTTACAACTGAATTGTTTGTATTGTTCTCAGGCATACTTAAAATGTCTGGAAATTACAGATAAGTTGCATTTTTGAAAAGAATGTATAAAAATAGTTTCATGTCAACTGAACTACAATTGGAGAATGTTTAAAAACATTGCTGTAAATATTTATTATTAAACAATAGCTAATAATGAGAAAGTTTTATTGTGAGATACGTGGGAATTCTTACCTATATAGCGATGTTAGATCCTAGAATCAGGTTTTTTCTTGAGTTTTTCATTTATAATAGATAAACGTCAAAATCGTGGGCGTGAATTTATGGATATAAATTTTATGAATTATAGAAATTAAAGTAAAAAATTTGTCATATTACCATACACAAAGTGCGGGTCTTGATTAAGTGTATATTAAAATTTGTTATATCATCTCAATAGTTGACTAATTTACATATTTTCCATGACTTAACAATGATGTAAGCAGTAGGGAAGTTATATTTTTATATTTTTTCAGTAACAATTTGACATTTACTACAAAGAAATTGAAAGGTTTCATTACGACCTACTAATCAATTACTTATCAAGGATAGGCCAGCTCGACAGCAGCCAGCTTGTAATGTGTCAATACTGTCATATTAGACGAAATATTTTGAATACGAATTTGACTTCAAAAATGATTAAATTAATGTTATTCTCATCAACTAATGGTTTAAATTTCTATTTATATCATGTTAAACTGAATTAACCATATTTTACGTTTCCCTATTTTACTGTCTAACGAGATTTTAATTTAGTATTTTTTCAATATCTAGTGAGTCCAATTTTGTATATTTAATAAAAATTGAATAGCTGCTGGAACGTTTCACCATAGAGAAATATAATATATGCGCTTCACAATTTCACATTATTTTACCTAATAAATTGAACGATTTTAAAATTTTCGGGAGCTTAGCTGTAAAATATGGCAGCCCAAATTATCAAGATTTTAAATACGAAGAAAAAAGAAGAGACATTTTTATATTTTTCAGTTTTAAAAATAATTATATTGAAAATTGGGTGGTTGATAAGTTGAAATCAAAAAAATATTTGAATAACTCCACAATATGATAAGATAACTAAATAAATATTCGAAAATCTGATATCAAATACATATTCGAATCAATACATGATATTGGAATACCAACTGTTAATGTGTTGCAGTTTGTTGGCAACATTGTGTTACTAGTAGGCCCTTTATACAAATTTCTAATTTCTATCATGTTTCTACCAATAAAAACATCATCAATAATCAATCACTAAATAATTTCGAAACGATGTAGTTGTGATACCCACTTTAATTTTTTTATTTTTTTCATAAGATTTGCGTTAGAATGTAAAAATTAAAATTAAACAACATGCATTATTCTAATTTACATCAAGATTCGGGTGAAGAATATTGGAGCAAAAATGATAACTTATCTGATAATACAGGCGCTAAACCAAAATTTAAGTTTCCTGCACCCCCACGGATCTCAAAAAGTGCAAATAATACTTTATGTTCATCGAATTCCGATAGTTCAAAATCAAGTACTAACAGTTTATATTGTAATAGAAGTTTTAATCTAACAAAGAAAAAACAAAAGTTCAAAACAAAGAGATTACCCCCTTTAGGAATCTACTGGGACATTGAAAATTGTCACGTACCTAAAAATAAAAGTGCAACAGCCGTAGTACAGAGAATAAGAGAAGTATTTCTAGAAAATTACAGAGAGTCCGAATTTATAGTTGTCTGTGATGTTAAAAAAGAAAGTCCTCAAATTATTCAAGAACTTCATGATGCACAAGTAGTTACTCCATATATATGTTATTTCCTTCTTAATTTGTTATTATTTATCTTTTCAGTTAATGTTATTACATGTTTCGGCCACCTCAAAGAATGCAGCTGATGATAAATTAAGACAGGCATTAAGGCGTTTTGGGGAGTTGCATTCTCCACCATCAGCTGTAGTTTTAATTTCTGGTGATATAAATTTTGCAGCTGATCTTTCTGATCTCAGATATAAAAGGAAAATCAGGGTAGTGTTAGTACATAATGTCAATGTAGCAGATGCTTTAATATTATGTGCTAATGAACATCATTCATTTAGTGAATTGATGAAGGATTTGCCAACAAATGCACCAAAGGTTAGATTATATTCCTTTTTGTATGTATTTAAGGTACATTTATTTATTTTTCAGTCTTTACCTATACAAAATGAACCTCTTTATTTAGATATAACAAATCTTCCAAAAAATGTTGAAGTAATGAAGATTAAAAATAGACTTCGTATTGTGACTGAAAATTGTGGTGGAAAAGTGCATAAAATTAAAATTACGGAAGGGACAGCAACCATAAAATATAATAGTTTGGATGATGCAATCAGGTTTGGTAATTTTAATTATTTTTAATTAAATAATTCATATTCCTTCCTTACAAATCACATAGAAATTCAAATTGAAACAATAGAAAAAATTATATCTACCTTATTTGGTACTAAAGATCCAAGTTTCTGAATTCCAGATAAAGTTGAAGTATTATTTTCTTGATATTTCAATTGCAAATTAAAATATTTAGCCCATTCAGTATCTAATTTCATTTCTTAGTCTTATAGGTATCTTATTAATTTAATTTGTTGCCTTTATTCACCTAAAAATGAGAAAAATTCAAAATAATTTCCATTTAACTGCCTTTTGACACTTTATAACTAATAATCAAAGTGCCTAAAAAGTGAGTTAACACAAAACATTTGAATACTTGGGTTAAACATCTATAAATTGAATATTTATGCACCAATTATGAGACAATTGGTATATTAATTTTGTTCCAAGCAATTTTTTAAACTTAATTTCATACCTTCAACTGAAAAATTCACTATTATTTTCACACAAAACAAATATAATATATATTTTCCACAGAAATATTGAAAAAAGCAAAACTTATTTCAAATCAAATGTGAACATATAAATACTGGTCTAACTCAAATGTTATTAATAGTCAACAAACTGATTTCAAAATGTGCATTCAGTGGCGGCACATAAAAGCCTTACAAATTTACAGAATTTATGAAGGTGACCCCATTTTGTAGACAAATCACATTACTTGATCTTTAATTCATTATATTTTTTAATATTTGTCCATCTTAGCTGGGTGTTTGTTATATTGTTCAGCATTACTTTGTTGGTCAAATAGTAGCTCTACTATCTCACATGTGTACAGTATAATGTTTCACTGAATTGATTTCCTTACCACATAATCTGCATGAAAGGTATCGCTTGTATAGTCTTAATTTGTGGAGTTTTTCTTTCTCTGGTGCATAAAACCTCGTATAATCCAGTTCCTGCAAAGTGTTTTTGGCTTGAAATTGCATTGAGTGTCACCTGATTGCCTGAGGAATGAATCGATTGTACTGGACAGGTGTCCTTAAATACAGAGGCATAATTTCCCAGTGTGTAACTGTGGCCCTATCTAATGGTACTTTGTTAGTGTATTATTGGAACTTTAGTTCTTTACGTCAGGTTATGTTTGAGCGACCGGAGGTCGCGACGCAAAAGATCTGACCGTTACGTTATGTTACGTTGCTTCGTTATGTGCCTAGCTTGCGTGCGTGTGCTCTCTCCTGAGTCTGTCTCGTTTACGAAGCAGCAATTCATATGCTTCTGCCGGGAATCGAACCCGGGCCGCCCGCAACGCAACGATGCTATATTAAAATTTTATGCAAAGCTAGTATTTGCAGTGCTGGTGATCTACTTTAATTTGTTCGGATAAATTTTTACTATTATTTCCATAATTTTTTTTGCGCGATTGATCTTTTTTGTTTATTTACAGCATCGGTTGTCAGGACGGTAGGATTTGTTTACTGGTTTCTAAGTTTATCACGTCGGTAAGTGATTCACTTACCGTTCAGACGTCGAAAAATAATAAATAGCATAAAAACAATTTCACCAAAATGCAAAATATATTAACTGATCGAGAAGTATAGATGTCTTTTGACATTTCGTTCATTTCGAAGAAATTTAAATTATTTTATTCGGAATTTATTTCAATACGATCGCGCAAAAAATGGTATAAGTATCTCGAACGTTATTACGTTATTACAACGTTTGCATGTAGATTCCTCTCGTAAAATTGGACAAAATGATATGAGGATTAAGGGGTCTAGAACATTTACTTTTCGAAATACAGGGTGTTGAAATTTTAAAAACTTGAATGTTTTAATTCGATAACTTTACAATGGATGGATAAATTGATTTGACATTTGGCAGGTTGTTTTTAAATGTAAAAGGGCATTTTGATAGAAATAGTAGTTTGTGCAACTAATGTGGATATGATGGCCATATCGCACGAGGACGAAGTTTGAGCAAGACGCCGTAGGCGGTGTGTTGAATCGTTCAAGTGCGTTATGGACAATACACACGAATCGAACAGCATATTTTTTCTACGACCCACTTAAGAAAAAATCTAGAAAATAAAAATTTCTATAAACTGTAATATAACTTCAAATTGAAAATTTAATGTATTACATAATTTTTGCTCAAAAGGAACTAAAGTTCCTACCGTGTGTCCCGCGACACGTTCTACCTTTTTTCTGTATGCAATCGACACATCAAATGAACTATTTAATGAATATTGTATTGTTGTTCAGTCTGTTCTCATGACTAGCATGTCCTTTGTTACAACTCTTATAATAATATATTTGTATTTGGGCTGTTCATTTCAATTCTATGGGTACCTACCTTGTCTTGCTTTCCCTGTATTACAATGTATAAGGAAGGTAGATCTAATAGTAGAATATTTTCCATGATGCGTAGACCTGCAAGTCTTTGTCTTAGGCTTTTCCCCCATTTTTTCCTGTCTACACTTGTTTCATTATTTTTAAAAGAGCTTTATTTCTTTCATCAGACAAAGTAAGTAACTTATCCCTGGTCATAGTGTGTGATAGAGAGTGATTTTGTATTATAAATGTTGGATGCTGGTCTTTTTTTGACAATGAGTTTCATTTGCAACGTTTTCAAGTATAATTTAATATTTAAATTGGTCTGATCATATATTTAGATTTTCAAAATGAAGTTTGTACCTACTTTCTTGCAAGTATTTTGGTAGCTCAATTTGTTTTAGGAACAGGACAGTGATTATATTTATTTGATTTGGAATTAATTTTGTATAGACATTTTATATTTGTATATACCCTAGTTATTATTAGTATGTTCCGCCTATGATGTTTCACAATTTATTTTGTTGGTTCTATTTCTTGATATAAACAGGTTACTTTTTTCATCGATTTTTTTCTTAAAAAAACTGTACAGCAATTTATTTGTCAAGGCATTCAATTCTTTTAAAACATCTTTTCTCTCATGACTATAACAATTTTATTTAAATGAAGTGATAAGTTTATTTAAAAAAAATGGCCCATTTTAAACCCTATGATAAGGAATACAGGTATTATTTTTTATGTAAAATTTGTATTTGTTGTTTGATAAAATTTTCAATTTGAATTTTCTTTGAATAGAGCACAAAGGAGAATTCAGGGTGAAGATGTTTTTGGTAGTAAAATAAAAGTGTCACCGGCCATTAGAAATTTTGCAGGTAAGATTTGATTTTTGTTTATAAACTTGAACAAATTGATAATTTTAAAAATATACAGGGTGGTCCTTAAGTAATTGTACATAGAAGTACAGTACAATCTTCACTTTAAAATATTGCGATTTAAAGCAACTAGCCTTAATAAAATGTTGATATTAAGAGAGAATTTGAGAGATACAGGGTGTTGAACAAGAAATTTTAATTTACGTTTTTTACAATAACTTTAACGCTATTTGACGTATATGCACAAAAATTTGAGGTTGGGGGTTTTTTGATATGTGAAATCATAATTTTTTACCTATTTCGATGTATTTTGTAGAAGCGCTACATAGGCCACGTATGTGGCATAAATGTACACAAAACTTTTTTTCCTTTTACATTAGCGCTACTTTTGTAAAAACCATTACAACAAAAAAAGATTAGTATCCCCAAATCTTGAAGTTTTTAGAGATAAACACATTTTAGTGATTAACTACATGATTATTATTTAATGAAATGACGTTCGAAAAATGTCGTGTATACGATAATTATTTTTTTTGTATTAAGATGATCAGTATTAGGTTATAGTAGCAATTAACATAGAAAAAATGTATGGTACTATTCATATTTTTCGAACGTAATTTCATTAAATAATAATCATATCACTATATATATAATATAATCACTAATCGCATACAAAATACATCGAAATAGATACAAAATTATGATTTCTCATATAAAAAAAATCCTAACCCCAAATTTTTGTGCATATACGTCAAATAGCGTTAAAGTTATGTAAAAAACGAAAATTAAAATTTCATGTTTATCTCTTTTATTAAGGTTAGTTGATTTGAATCACAATATTTTGAAGTGTAGATTGTACTGTACTTCTATGTAGGTACAATTACCTAAGGACCACTCTGTATATAGAGGCATTTACTGAAAAAATTTATTCTAAATACCTTTAGAAACCAGATTTATTAAAGAATAAACTTACACACTATAATAAACTTGATTTATATACACACTACTTAATGTCTATTAATTTATCTATACTCGGTATAATAATTGTCCTAATTTATCTTCAACACTATTTATATTCACTTTCTGTTCACTCACTGTTTACTGAAACTGTTTACCGATTCACTGTATACTGAACAACTCCTCTACTCACTCGAAAACCCGCGTATATATAGTACTTGAATCTCTAGAACTTTCTTGAATTCACCACCTCTGCGAATTGTACTTTATAAATCGAGAACATTCGCGATAAACCATTGTATGGCCTGGTACGTTTCCAGAACAATCTGTATATTACCTACGAAAAAACCTTTCTAGAAAGGTCGCATTCATAGTTTGCGACAGGATTGGCTTCTGAATTAGTGACTTCGTAACAATATTTAGATGAAAATCGGAAAGTAATTGCAATTTTTTCAAAACACTTTTGAGTCGAACATATATTTTTGTACTAAAAATCTTGAATTTGTAAAAAAAATTGTCCTATTTAAGGTCACAAAATTAGAAATATTGAGCCGTATCAATCACATGATGTACCACCACCACCAGGCTTTACAGCAGAATATCAATATCAAAATTCCTACACGAATGGGAGATATTCAAGAGATATTAGAAAACCACAGGTAACATTTTTTTAATTCAATAATGTATCTTAGTGTTGTCGTTTAAGTTTTGCATATAACCACATAGGTGGCGCCTGTCAATAAATATCAAAAGTCAAAATTAACTGTCTTGTTTAGTAGTAAACTTTATGCAAAAGATTAAGTAAATCGAATATTCAAATACAAAGAGTGCATACGCATGGGACATACTGCACGTTCGTTTACCTAACCCGAGTTGCCTACCCATGTTCGGAAACTTCCGAGTTGTTGACTGGATGACTGACCTAGGCTCATTTTTCGTAACCCACCTCGAGAGGTAGGTCGGTAGAGAACAACTGTTATACACCATACAGGATTGCTTATTCGCTTAAATCTTTCGTCGGTGAGAGGAAACTTGCTTACGTCACCAGTGGACCTCGACCAATTTAAAATATATTGCAATCGTTAATACTTTTCACGTTTTTCTTGTGTATTTGCAAAAAATAATAATAAATAAATTTTTTTTTGGTGATGTTATTTAAAAAATTATATTTAGTAGTATAAGTAGTTATAAAATACAGTGCTTTTCAGATAAAAGTATCCAGTAAATTTAATGAAAAAAACAAAAAACACGGTTCTTTCGATTTTTCCCTGAATCTTTGAGGTTATGTGAAAAATGATATATACAAAAAATGTTGATCTTTTTAATACCTACAACATTGCCATACAACATTTTTCGATTAGAGGTCAACTTCCGCCGGAAATGACTACTAAAACGCGCCCCCTACATTTCACGTGGTTGGATTATTGGTTCCTGTACTCCTAACGACAGTTTCTTCCCTTCCTCATCATCCCTTTCCTTTCTCATCATCCCTTTCCTGTTATTAATTTTGTCTACGAACAAAGTCAT
>CAJUYG010002337.1:0-33978 GCA_910591675.1 Galerucella calmariensis | reverse complement strand
TTTGGATGTTCGAAAAAGAGATCCGAATAATCCTTTGTCCCGTAACAATACTTATTACCATTCCTAAATGAAGTCACTGGCAGGTCGGCCATATTGCACTGGAGGCAAAGTTTTGATTAGCGACGTTCGTTATTTGCGCCCGATTAATCTTTTTAGTCTGAATCGTTCGTTTATTACATCTAGAGGTAGGGAGGTGAATCTAAACTGTTCGGTAATTCCGCTCAGATCAGTCCGATGTGAATCTGTTTGCTCGGAATATTTTGACCGATGAGAAATATTAATCTGTTCATCTGTCATGTTATGAGGTTATGTTGTAGTCACTTCTGTCATTCAGTCTCGTACTGTTTGTTCAACAAACTTTGTTTACCATGAATAGCTACCAAAATTGCCTTAGGGCTAGACATAGTCGTAGATAATGAAAAATAAAATCAAAAACGAAAAAATCAAACAAAAAAGTCGTAGTCTCTAAATGAAAGACACAGGCAAAAAGGAGGTTAGAAGTTCGTTTATATGTATGATTGGTCGGGCCGTTCGTTTATAACTTGCTCAGATTAATCTGTGATCACGTGAATAAAAATCCGTCTCCTCTGCGATACAATTAACGAACGCAGCTATTGTTTACTGGTTAACAAAACGGATGATAGTGTTTGACTCCAATTCACAATTAGTTCTCAAATCATTTTGTAGTGTTGTTCAGTGTGAAATAGGAGAAGAAAGAGATATGGTGGTTTTCTTCAATTTGCGACTGTTTTAACGAAGTAAGGAACTATTTAATTGATGTTCAAAATGGGTCTTCTCAGTGAACATGAGATCAGTTAATGTATATTAGTCAAAACACATAACGTTCAACTACAACTGATCGACTAGGTTGTCCTCACTAATGGGAGCTATCAATTCCATATAGAGTATAGATATAACATTTAGAATATAAATTTTCTCCCAATGTTATTTAAAATAATAAGGCAAGATAAATTGCAACGGCGACTCAATGTGGAGAGCACTTCAGGTGTGAATTCGGAGACCAAACTAATATCAGTTCAGGGAGTAGTCTTACCGGTTCGCGGGTAATCCTACTTTATTCGAGTTATTGAAGTTATATTGAAGTTAATGAGATAATAGATGAAGTGAAGAAACCAAATGAATTTAATAAGTTGATAAATCAAGTTAAGGAATGTAATTAAAGTTAATCAAGAAAGGTAAGTGGGCGCCAACCTGGATAATATTAGTCGACTTGTTTTTCACCTCACAACTCTCTATCAACAAACCTGGAAATGTTGGAAGGGAAGGAATATGAACAACGTTGTTAAATTCACAAGTTGTATAATGACTTTAAAACTAATATCACAGTGAATGAAAAAAATGTTGTTTTTGTTTGTTGAAGCACGTTGTTTTTACGTTGATTTACTTTCCTTAATTTCTTCGGACAGGTCCTAGGTGTCTGATGTTAATCTACCTCACAGAAACTACTTCGTCCGAAATGTCACGTACAAATTGGCAGGTAAGAAGTGGCAGGTACAAAGTGGCAGGTGCGAAGTGGCAGGTACAAAGTGGCAGGTACAAAGTGATAGGTACAAAGTGGCAGGTACAAAGTGCTAGGAAAGATACAGTGTATCAGCAATAGTTACATTTTTTTATGAAAAATTCAGGATATCTGCAGTAATTCGGTTTACAATTGGTTACAAAAAAAATTGTGGTTCATGAAAAAATATCCTGTATTCTACTATTAAAAAAACAAAAGAAGCAATGAAGAAATGTGATATGATACGATATGATATTATTAAGGAAATCTTATTTATTTCCATTCATCGAAGAAATCAAAGAAACAATATCTAAATAACATAAAAACTCCATTTTATTTTATTACTCATTTCAATCACAGAAGGCGATAGAAAAAATGTAACGAAAAATGTAATCCGGAAGTATTATTTTCTAGGTTGGTAATTAGATTGAATTAATTAATTAATTGAATATACATATTTTAAAGACTTCAACTATATACATGTGAACCTTTTATCAACTGTATAAGGAAAACTAGAGAAACTATACCAAAGAACAAGATAAAAAACAATATCGCTGTATGTATGTATCTGGCGCTCATCACTAGGAGGAAAAAATATCAAAGCAAGAATCAGAAATGAAAAGCATATACGTAAATGCAACTTACCATTCACATTGAATGCACTTTAAAAAAAGAGTTTGAGGCAAACCTCTCACAAGAAATTAAAATTTACCTTATCGGTTCATGGTTCACGGGAGAAAAAAAGCTTATTTTTACTACTGGCTATTAAATTGGACCATGCGATGAGCAATCGACATACGTTGCATATTCCTTTCCTGTTCACATGCTCCGCTTCGAAAAAGAATTTACATATCAGTGGTGTGTTCTCAAATTCTCTCTCTACAGGAGAGAAGAATTGGAATATTTGACTAATATCAGTGTATACTGATCCTCACCAACGTAGATTATCCGTCGCACATTAAATGTAAAATTTGCCTTTCAGCGGTGATCGATGCTACAGGTTCTCGAAGAGAATCACATGTTGGTAGGGAAAAAGGACTAGCTACTCGCCGTCCGGTAGATATTTAAATATTCCAATGATAACATTCCAAATATAACGTTACAGTGTCATTATAATAGAATAAATACTTGTATGCGATCGAGCCTTTAGATATGACAGATGATGCAGTCTGTTGTCAATCATTTGAAAAGAAATAAGTTGAAGTCAGATTCATAATATCAACAAATGTCAAATTTTGGAACAACCAATTGGAAAACTCAAGATTTGAAGGAATTAGTGATCTAAAAAATCGAGACGCGTTGCGGGATGAATGAAAGTTGTTGAATTTTGTAAATTATTAATTTAAGTTTAAGTTTACTTAAATAATTAAAAACATTTTGCTAATTAAAATATAAATTGAACAAATCGAAATGGTTGACAGAATATAAATAATACTAATTGATCAGCAGTTTCATTGTATAAAGAATTAAAACTGTCTAGAGAAAAAGAACGAATTCTATCGATTAAAAATCGTCGAATTATATAATTCAGGAACAAATCCATAGAAACTATCAAAATTGAAATAACTACTATTTTGTAAAATATGAAGATTAAATTGAGGTAGTAACTACTTTGGGACGAAATACAAAGTGAGAATAATAATAATAATGAAAATAAAAGAACAATAATAATAGCAATCACTGAGAATCACTGAGATATTGATTTGATATAATTATATAAAATACAGAGATTCTGAAGAAATCACTCATTTCTATTCTCCATGTGTGATTACATTTATTTTAGTAGAAATATAAGCACAAAATTTAACCATCCGCCATCTGATCTCAAACACCAATCAGAAGAGAGTGACGTCGTACTTTCTCAAATATCTATAATCCGAACATCTGTTTTGAATTCACTTTGTTGTTTGATGGCTTTTCTTGGTTCATGTGTCAAGTGTTTGAAGTTTGACCCATGTTTGACACATAGAGAAATATAATTTAATCTTGATGCCTACGGATTTCAGGAGTGAAACACCTACTTCAAAATGCCAACAACTTGTATTGTAGTCGGTTGTGGAAGTCGTTCAAACCGAGACCAAGTAAGCTTTTTTGGTGCACAAGAATGAATTAAGTAAGAAGCGTTGAGAAATGTGGTTAGCAGCAATCAATAGAGGTGATTTAACAGAATTAAAAATAAAATATCAGGCTGTATGTAGCAGGCATGTTGTTCAGTTTTGTTCAATAACAATGTTTATAAAAACTAAGAAAAGTGATATATTCTAAATAAAAAATACTAATCAAATGAACAATATACTAAACACTAATAAAATATACTAAATTGAAGCAAAATATACTAATAAATTCGACTAAAAAGTCGAGCACTGTTTATGACTGAATAGACAATACAAAACTAACCGTCTGTGAACTAACCTATCTGTCTAAATTGTTTGCCCTGCACGGCCATATTGGGTCACGTGCTCTGGATTGCCTAATGGTTTGACTTTGACGACTTTACCACGGGACACAGATCATAGATAACCTATCGTCACAGATCACCTATAAATGGTATTTACGAATCGATGATGTCATAGACAGTCGCCATTACTATTCTAGCGTTTTGACGTATAATTTGAAATGTGTTTTTTAAAGTTGAATTTTTTCTTTAAAAACTTTTTTTCTTACAGAAATAACATTTATTGTAGATAAAGTACATACGTGAGAACATCGTGAAGCAGTTTTTCAAAATCAGTCATCATGCCTATTATAATTTTTCATTTCAAAAATTTCTTCTCCAACATGAATCATGTAATGTATTTCATTTATAGTTCACAATATAAATCCATGTAAAAAAATATAAAAATTATAATAATTATTATTTCTATTCAACTACCGCCTGAGAGAGAAGTAGCTGGCGCACATATAAAATAATGAAACGAAATAAAAAAAACATCTTCAACATATAAAAATCAATACAATAGGTCAAACTATAAATGTAGCAATTAGTACAGCAGTTAGTGATTTGTGCAATGCCACTTCATTTCTGCTTGAACGACCTTTTCATTCAGTGGCAGAATTCCACAATCTTTCCTAGACTCTTGAGTTACATTGGCCTAATCAAATATTCAATGTTTAGTGTAGTGTACGTCATTATATTGTATTATAATACATTTAATTTGTTTATTATATTGTGTTTTGCATTATTAGTAGAGTATAGTCAGTATTGTTACATGTCAAATTTGGTTGTAAACTTTATATTTTCAGGATTATTTTGTATCTATATTCAAATTATGTCGCTTTGTCCATGAAATTGTAATATTTTCATCACAATAAGGCTGATCTACCTCAATACGAAAGAATAAATACAATTCACGTTGCCTGGCGAACATGTGACTGTGGGACATGGCATGGAGACTAGGTCTCCAAGGGACATGGAAAGAAATTAGCATTTGTATACTTTCGAATTATTTGAGAATTGCAAACTAGCCACCCTCAGGCAAATATAATGACATTAACGTATATTTCTATTACTTTCAATACCACTGTACAAACTAATTTTTGTTATAATAAAATCCAAGCTTAATTTCAAAATTGACTGTTTGTCTACTCACGCATTTTTTTTAGATTAACTACTTTGTCGTGTTAATCTCCACGTTTTTATATCAGTTGACAGCGCCATAGCGACGGGATATAAACCTGCAGAGCTGTGCATTTTCTAAAAGCAAATGACCAAAAATCGCCCATGTGTGAACACGATCTGAACCGCAGGAGATAAGACCTATTAGTATGACTCATTATGTCCATTTTATGAGCTGGATATGCCTTGTTCAAACGGTCCAGTTCGCAACTTTACAAACTCGTAATTTTCGAATACCCAAAAAGCAATGGCGTGTCAGATTATATTGTAATAGGTTTGGGAAAAAAAAACGCAGCTGTACATTTTTCCATGAGAGACATTTTCTTAGGTACGAATTTCAACAACTGAAAATCCAATCCAACTAGCCAAATATACATTCTATAGTGAAATTCACATTCAGATGATAGCGTTATAGAGATATCGCAATGCTTTTATATGCGAAAGTTGAGGCCATTTCCACCGATTATTCTTAAATATCATACTCAACTCAGTAACACTTGAAATTTAAGTGCAGCTTAACGTTTAAGTGAAACTATTTTGGGCAAGTGAGAATCGATAGGCGGTTAATACCAAATGCATCATGTGGTTATTGATAGTTATAAGGCGATAAAGTCATCACTCATTCCTTACAGACGTCACTACGATTGACATTTGTCATGTATACATGGTCTTAACCAATGGTATATGGTTAAATTTCCAAATCGTGATATGATTGGGAGGGTTCAAAGTTTTCCAAATAGGTTCCTAACGGGAGATTGTCGCATGAATGGTCACCTGTAAATCACAAAATAGTGGAGAAAGGAGGATATGGATTCTGTGGTATGAAGGAATCCACTTCCCTGAGGATTGTACAGCAATTCTGAATCCTAGGGCACAACACCTAGGACATTACTGGATAAAAGAGGGACAATTACCTAAACTGAAGCCTGCAGACGTCTCAAGGAGAAAGGTCTTCAGGAACCTCTAGATCTTCTAGGTATCATTGGATGTCACCCCAATATACATACATACATACTATATCAGGAAAAAGAGGGTATGATCCACCACAAAAGAAAGCTTTCCAAAACAGCACCAATCGCCTCAGGGACCCATTGGTATTTCTATACAGTGTGTGATTCACTTGCATTAAGTTCATGTGAAACTTAGATGCGTATAGCATGTGAACTGAGGATGATACGGATACAAACTTATATCTTTTTGGCAAAGATAAATCTACGGTTCAAAAACTTCCTTCATTTGCTATTTGAGGGTGAAATACGATGGCGCTGTCAGAAATGCGCATACGTCGGGAAAGAAGAGCGTACAAAAACTTCATGGAAATGTTTTGGAGTGCCATTGTCTGAAAATTGTTTTTTCTCCGATCGTGGAAAAAGTGACACTATATTTCGACCTGTTTCCTATGCGCAAAGCTCAACATTCCAGAATAGTGGGCAGTTGCTAAGCAATTAGAAAATAACGGTATAGTATATTAAGTATCAAGAACGGTAAGGGTTGTTTACCGGTCTACAGCAATGTTTGGAGGCTAAGCATAGCGAAGCCTCCAATTTTGCTGGAGACCGGTATTACCCTTGAAGTTCGAAATGCTTATACCATTTTTTGCGAGATCGTATTAAAATATTCGAATAAAATAATTTAAATTTCTTCGAAACGAACGAGATGTCAAAAGTGACATTTATACTTCTCGATCAGTTTAAAATATAATTTGCATTTTGGTAAAATTGTTTTCATGCTATTTATTACTTTTTATATTGTTCTGTTCGATTCTGTTCATTAAAAAATTTCAATCTGCTTATTATTTAGGACCACTTAAATGTATGTAGGGCTGAGATGTAGTTTACTTACCGACGTCTGAACGGTAAGTAAATCATTTACCGACGTGTTAGACTTAGAAACCAGTAAACACAACCTACCAACCTGACAACCAATGCTGTAAACAAACAAAAAAGATCAATCGCGCAAAAAGAATATTACCGCACTGCTGTAGCGTGCGGTAATGTTACAAATGGATTATTACAATAAAATGAAACAAAGTATGGTTTTCATTTTCATATTGATAAAGTTGTTATGAAAGAAACATCTAATTTATAACGGTATACTTGAACACAAATTAATTGTTGTTAATACTTACATATATTGTACAGTTTGTACAATTTGTAAATTGTACAGGAGGGCAACGATAATTTATGGACGTTGAAGCTGCATGGCTAATTGTTTGGTTTATCTCGTTTCGATCATTTTCATTTGAAAATGTTTTTTGCCTTCTCCTCTCACAATAGCTTTCTCTTATACAACAAAAACAAATGTTTTCTATTGTAGCCGCCATAAAAATTTTGGGTTCGGAAGGGTTACACCAAGAAACCCATAATTATAACTTTAAGCCTTTAGCACTCCAATGCTGCAAAAACGGAATATTTGAATGTCCACACTCGTGGGTAGAATACGTATTTGTAGGCTAAGTTGAAATAAATTACTGATTATCAGCTGAAGTCCAGGTATAATTATGTTCGTTAATTACCAAATTAGAGAAGTACTTTTTAAATACGGTCGTACAGACGTACAGACGTACGGACGTACAGTATTTTTTGATAAAAGAATTTTCAATATATATTGGATATTTATATACATACAGGATGTTTTCAAACGACACTCGCAACGTTTGCATCTAGTTGCCTCTCGTAAGATTGGACAAAATGATATGAGGATTGAGGGGTCCAGTCTACCTACTTTTCGAAATACGAGGTGTTGAAGTTATGAAAAATTAATTTTTTTAATTTGATAGCTTTATTATGGGTGAGTGAATTGATTTGACATTTGGTAGGTTGTTTTTGAATTAAAAAGGTCATATTCTGTTGGAAAAACATGTTCCAATTTATGATCTAGTGGTGTACATTTGAAAGAACATGTCACCTTTTCCCTCCCACTGGAATTTAACGCTATTTTTATTTTATTTTGTATTCCTTATTGCTTTTGACGTTAAAAACGCATAACCTCTACATATCCAAAAATTTGTAGTTTTAGTTTAGATTATTATTATTTTCCACTCATTTATATATTTATCATGTAATCATGCATACTTGATGGAAACATTAAATATCTTGGAAAACTATAAATTTTTGGGTATTTAAAGGTGTTAATTTTTTCCCGTGAAAACCATTGATAAATACAAAATAAAATTTAATTAGCTCGAAATTCCAGTAGCAACTATCAAAAGCTGTTCCCCTCAAAAACAAAATCGACGTGTCTCGGGGTTTGCCGCAAAAATCTCCGCCAACAATATTTGAGGTGGACTGTTTCTAATGCGCCACAACGTACTTATGTATAAAAGTAATATTTCTTTTCACACAAATAAATTAAACCAGTGATTTTTCATTAACTTAACAAAAATGGTAATTTTCAAATATTTACTCAGCGCGGGAAAATATGTAAGTTTATTGTGACGTCAGAGGTCTCGTTGCTTGCTTGTTTCTTATAGGCCAGCTTAGGTGGGCGGCCGCAGGTCGGGCCGATGGTTCCGATTTGGCTGGTCAGGGTCAAGTCGCTCGGGATGCGGTAGGCGGAGCGACAAGACCACTGACGTCATAAAAAATCAGCGTGTTTTGGCGCGCTATTTAAATAGAAAATTTTTGAAGTTGGTTTTGGCAACTTTCTCGCTTAGTAAAAAATTTGAAAAAAATTTTGAGTACTGAGGTCAGAAAATCTTCTAATGGTATTTAAAAAAAATTGTCAAATACCCTATTGTTATCAATGAAGATATTTGTATATAAACCAGCAAAACAGATTGAAGCAGATTGGATTTAAGTAGTTATTTTTGTATCTAGTGCGCGAAATGCTACTTTGGTGATCGAGAACTGATTTTTTTTAACGAGGCGCAGCCGAGATAAAAAAAATAGTCGAGATCACCAAAGTATTTCGCGCATGAGATGCAAACAAAATTTTTTCTACAAACGTCGAAAATATTGTTCTGAAATAAGTAACATGCTCGGCTTAATATGAAAAATAGTATTGAACTGGCTTAAACTGTTTTTTGTACAACTGTCATTAAAAGTGACACTTTTAATGATAGCAAACAATGTTAAAAACGATTGTTTACATAGCAGCGTGTTAAAAATACTTTTAACACTAGTGTTAAAAATATTTTTAGCACGCTGCTATGTAAACGTCTGCCATTCACAACAATCTTTTGATTATTTGAATACTAAAATGCATTTTGAATTTATTGTCATTGCAAATTCGCTCGTTTCATTATCAAAATAGGGAAGTTGTACAAAAAACATTGTATGGTATTTGTGTTAAAAGTGATTTTATTTTGTTCGTGAAATTGTTCAATTCGCTCCGCTCATTTCACAAACGTTTTCACTCACAAAATAAAACCTCACTTTTAACACTCATATCATAAATAACTATTTCCAAATCAAGGAAATAAAATGGCATTTATTGACAATTATTTCAAAGTGACAGTTCTTGATAATTATTTTGGAGTGACTTTTCATTCGCGTCAATTTCGTGCGTGATATTTATAACTGTGAAATATGGAAATTTCGAGCGACGATGAAGTAAGCAGTACTCCACCTAGCTTGACAGATGTGGCCAATTCAGTAATTTCAAATCTTCTACCGGAGAAATCGAGGCGCCAGTATGAAAATGCATATCAGCAATTTAAAGAGTGTTGTGAAGCAAATAAAGCCAGAAAAATATCCGAAAATGTGCTGTTGGCATATTTTGCAGAGAAGTCTAAGAAGCTGAAGTCTTCCACGTTATGGGCAACCTATTCTATGTTGAAAGCAACACTCGATGTTAAAGAAAACGTGGATTTTGAGAAATCTACCAAGTTGGTTCCACATTTGAAAAAATTGACAGCTGGAAACCATCCTAAGAAATCTAAGGTATTGACTAGAGAGGAAGTTGAACAATTCATAAGAGAGGCAGATGATGAAACCTATTTGTTGGTTAAGGTAGATTTTTGATGATTGTTTTATGTGTTTTTTAAATCACTGATTTCCTTTCAGGTTGTTTTTATGATGGGTATTTCGGGTGCTTGCCGCCGTGAGGAACTCACTAAAATGACGGTCGATGACATAGAAGATTCCATTTTGATTGTTAAAGTACCCGATACAAAAACGAATATACAACAAATTTTCACAGTTCAAAATTCAGATTATACTGACATTTATCGAAAATATGCGGCTCTTCGTCCAAGTAATGCTACCAGTCGCCGATTGTTTTTAAAGTATCAAAATAAGAGATGTTTGAACCAAGTTGTTGGAATAAATAGTATTGGAAATATTCCTAGCTTAATAGCAAAACACCTAAAATCACCAAATCCGGAATCCGCCATTGTTTTCGGAGAACATCAGCCACACTCCCTGCTAATACGGGGGCCGATATATGTGTTTTGAAGCGACTTGGAGGATGGAAATCTTCGACTGTGGCCGAAGGATACGTTGAAGATTCTATCAACAATAAAATTTAAATATCAAATAAAATTTTAGACTGAAATTTCAGGATCAAGTGCTTACAAATCAAAAATGGATAGATAGTCTTCCAACTCCCAAAACTACGATATCTCGAGCTGAATCTGAGTTATCTGGTTTAGCAATAAATATTGGTTCGTGCAATGGCTGCACCATTAATGTTAACATTATAAATACTAAATTGAATTAGGTAGTGTTGAATTGTCTCACAATTTGAAAGCCTTAATTATTGTTATACATTAATAAATAAATGATTTCTTGGATTTTTGCTTGATTAAGGAACATAAAGGTTAAAATATAAAAATCCCATATAGTTTACATGCAGTGTGCGAAGTATTTCGCACACTACTTCGCGCACGGTTTCATGTTAACGGAGGAAAATGAAAAAAAAGGGTCACTTCGCATATTGTTGTCAATGCGCGAACCTTGTCATTTTTTGACGTTTGTAAAAAATATATAAAAATATATTAACATATATATATTATGTACAAAGTAACTAGGATGAAATAAACAGATTTCCCTAATATAATTATATTTTGTATATTCTAAATGTACATATTCTATGGTAGTTTTTGAATAATGAGCATGATCATCTGGAAGACAACAATTACTTAGAAGAAAAACTCCGAATTGTTGTTTTATCGCGATCAATTTGGCATTTCGTGTTTGTCGAGAGTTAATGTGTGTATTATCAGTATTCTACAAGGCTCAAACACGATATAGTCTTCTAAGGTAAATGTACCGGAAGACGGATATCTTTGTGCATGCTTAATTGCTGTTTGTAGTCCACTATTGTTAGGGGTCTATGTAGATCTAAAGATAATTATCAGTGAATAATGAATATTACAAGAAACTTTGGTCAATATTTAAGCCGCACGTTCAATTGGTACGAATATTCACATATTCTATCGAAATAAAAGGGTTTAAAATGTTGAAAGCATAATCATAGATTAAACAATAAACGAACATACAGTTAGTGCAATCAATCCCAATATCTCGTAAATCCTCAATAATATTTAAATAAAATCAAGCCCAATATCTCGTAAATCCTCAATGATATTGAAATGAAATTTTGACTGATTTAAGCCAGCCCAAGGAATCCTATTTTAAAATTTGTTGCAATTATACTGCACAAAGAGATCGTATTCATGATATAACTAGTATCATTCACGTTCTTGAAATTTGTGTTATCCAGTTTTTGTTTCGCTGCTATTAGTTCTTTGTGGCATATTGTACTCATGAACTTCTGAGAAAATGTATTTCAAATACAAAGAAACATTGGAAAACACTCAAATAAACAAGGCAATATTGTCTGTTTGCACATGCTTCAAATAATTTTTATTTTAAATGTTATAGTTGATGAAATAGGTTGTTTTTTGATATGAGATTTTCTCATGAAATGAATTATCGGGAATTATCAAATTTTACAAAGTCTGTAATTAAAATTTTGATTTTAACTGTATGAGAAACAGAGAGAATCTGACGAGTTTGTTAACTACTAAAACAAGTGTTTATAGATCAGGAAATATAATATGCTGTCGTTGCTATCAGCAATTTTCTAAGATTACACCAGTGAAGGAGCACATTTTCACTATTTGAAAATTGTTCAAAGTTTTGTATGCTTTTCAACACATTTGCCAGCTTTAAGTGGCTCGTTTCCAATGATTGACTCAAACCATTTAATAGATGAATATTTGTAGGATTGGAATGAAACAGCATAGAACCGGGTGATCAGTTAAGGGTAGCGAGCGGCCATATCTCATAAGATGTTGGTCGTATGGATTTAGAAAAAAAAATTCATGATAAAAGTTGCCAAGAGAAATTGCTGGAAATTTTATTTTCGAGTTTGTCAAACGTCCGCTAGAGGGCGTAACAACCAACACTAAGTGGAAAAATGGTATTTTTATAGAATTTTGCCTTATGAAAGTATATCTCTGATATCATTTTCATATTTACTGACTATTCATCCACACGTTTTGTCTGAAATGTTTTATTCTATCTATAAAAATAAAGCGGTGGAAGAAGTTCAATTGTTTTTTAAGCAAAGCAAGATTTCTCTGGTTTCGTTTGACCAATTTTAACAAATTTGGGCTCACATGAAAGAGCATAATTTACACTACAAAACTTTTAATTGGTTTTGGCATTTTGACTTTCGTCTTCGCCGCTAGATGGCGTTAACTGAAATGGTAGCAAATTTTTTAGTTTGTTTCAGAAAAAACAAATGTAATGGTAGGTATATCAATTTTCACATATTTTAAAAGAGGATACATTTTTCTAAAATTTAATGGAGGAAATTGATCATCTACCTTTTTTTGAACCGTTGATATTGAACAAAATATAATTTTATTACAATAAAAAATGGCACGCCGCTGCTTTTTATCAAAATAAAAACCATTTTCGTGATTACTTATTAGTTGCTGACAAAAAAACTTTCTGACTTTTTTCCGTTAGACAAACGGTTTTGGATTGAAAAAATAACATAGGTTTACATGTTTCGAGATATGGGCGCCCCATGTAAATTTATTTGATTTTTTCGATTCAAAACCATTTGTCTAACGAAAAAAGTCGGAAGGTTTTTTTTTGTAAGGAACTATAATATAGTGATTACGAAAATGATTTTTATTTTGACAATTCAATTAATATCTTTTGTAAGTTCCTTGTGGCATTACTTATTCTTTTTTCTTATTCTTTTGGCAATCAAACCACAATAATGTTTTTTATTTTTTATTTCGACGTTTCGGTAACGTTCCAGCTACCGTTGTCAAGATTAACTAGTAATAAAATTGATAAAAAAATTTTTGGTCCCTATCTGACACAACTAAAAAATATGACAACTAGACAATCAATAATATTTTGAAGTTTAAGACTACAAAACTTTGTTGTCAATTTTTATTAATGTCCATTCATAGTAGATCACACCTCTGGTAAAATGTGAGATAACATATTCTATTTTATGACATTCTAACGATATGATAGTCTACCAGAAATGGAATCCAGTGAAGTGCACGTTCCAGGAACGGTTTTTATTGGGATAGCGCATTTTTTAGCTTATTTTTGTAAATGTTGTTAATAAAACGCGTTTGTTGTTACTTTTTTGTGTATGATCCTTTTTGTTTTCAAAACATGTATAACTCAGTTTGGTGACTTTGTGTATTGAAGTGTGTATCGATTAACAACTACTCCAATGATAAATCATAAGAAAACCTGGATAAAAACTTATGATGCTATCCTGATAACGCAGGTAATTGATTATTGGAAATTTCTCTTTCTAACATTGGTAACGAAATTTGACTACATTCGGCTGATATACTAGCTACACATTTATCTGCATTTAGTTGTATCAAAGCACTTTCTTTGATTTTTCGTCCTTTATTATTGGGCTCTTTCAATATTATTTTTGTCGAATCCCATTGAATTTTATGCTCCTCTTCCCAAGCATGTTTACAAATACCTGACTTAAAGAACTCCCTATCTTTGATGTATTTTTTATGTTCACTTATTCGGACTTTCAATGGTCTAGCTGTTTCACCTAAATAGAATTTGTCGCATTCACAAGATATCTGATATATGCAATTTTTTGAAGATTGTTCTTCATTTTTTGGTTTCGTTTTTGTTAAGATAGATTTCAAAGTATTGTTAGATTTAAAGCTGGTTCGAATGTTAAATTGATTACCAATTTTCTTAATTCTTTCTGACAAACCCCTAACATACGGTATTGTCAAGTTTTTGAAAATTATAATAGCTGAATTATTAATATTATTGTTATTCTTATGGGGTATTAACAATGAGCCTTTCTCTATATTCTTGATTTCTTTATTTACAAATTCTGCCGGGTAATTATTGGCATTTAAAACATTTTTCAGTAGAGTTTTCTCCTTTGTGAAATGATTATCATTAGAACAAATGATTCTGGCCCTATCGTATAAAGAGATTTTACTACCCCTTTTTTAACGCTTATAGCATGATTTGATTCAAAATTCAAATACCTATTAGTGTGTGTAGGCTTCCGATAAACACTTGTTTCATACCCTGTAGGTGTTTTGTTGATAAGAATATCCAAAAATGGTTAAAAATTGTTATATGATAATGAGTCGCAAGTTTGGTTACTTATAATTTAAGTTGTTCATCCATATATTCTGTCGTTAATTTATCTTGCCAAAAAACACTCGAGCTTTTCTTTTATCAAATAAATTTATCTTCAACTTAAAGTTTTTCCAATCACTGAATATACTCGAAAAACTGACATTAGATAAAATTGCTCCACCTTCGGTGTCGCGATTTTATCATGTCAGTTTTTCTCGTAAAATTAGTGATTGGCAAAACTGTTTCGTTGCAAAGAGAAATTTATCCGATAAAAAAAAAGCTCTTGTGTTTTTACTGTTGACAACACACTAGTGGTTTTTTCACTTATTCATTTGTTCATCAATATCACTGTTCCTAGTATGAATTTCAATAACTGTGTTTTTAATAATTGTACATTAAAATAAAAATGTGTTTATTTTTAATGTTTCATAAATAAAGTTTGCATTGATATGTTTTCAAATTTCTCATTCATTAAATTGTCCAGCCGAATTACACTCGAGGTTTGTATTGATATTGGGTAAATTTGTGTTGTTTAAATTCTTAACTGTTTGCTTTAGCAATTTGACTCGAATAACTGTCAACCTAAAAGATTATGATTGAAATATCTCTGAAAAGCCAGCGAAAAACAAAGTCACAACAGCATAGTACAGTTATTTCTATTCAGTTGAGGATCATAATGATTGAAAAAATCATCCAAATCTCTAGTTATAAAGTTAAAAAATTCAAATCAACATTGAAATTTTATGAATCACTTACACACAGTAGATTCGGAGCAATTTCAAAGTCGGAGAGACATGAACATATTTGATGATCTTTCAATTATTCACTTCATATGATTACCGATTTTATTCTCACCATCAAAAACTTCCCTTCACCTTACTGCCTCAGCTCAACCAATAATTAACAAGAATTTTAATCTCTCCACTATCGTATTTATATCCAGCCTGTAGAAGTAACTTCTGATCTCTCACACTCCCCAAACGTACAAGTTGGAAACCCCAAGAAAGTTTTCAAGCCAATTTGGGGTAAATGATGGATTTGCTGTCATCATTATTAAATGATTGCTCTTTTTACACCTCAAGGGATTCATGATACGGAAAGTGAAGAATTAGTCGAAAATATTTATTAATTTCCTCCCCGATTCTATTAAATACTTTTGAAAATTCCCGTAGCTTAAAATATATTTTCAATAATCAAAGGTGAGTAACAAAACCTTGATGAATAATAATCGAATTTTTCCATCGCATCTAAATTTCTGGTGTATTTTATAATCAATTAGCCAAGACGTAATTTTAATATTAATAATCTAATCATTAGCTCGAGCGCTTCATTCGTTGATTAATTATGTTGAAATTATGTTGAAACAAATGGAAATTAGGGGGAAAGCGGTTAACTATGGTCGTCCAGGATGTAGCCTTTCATCACGGAAGAGGTGAGTGAAACCAAATTTTTACGAAAATCATGTATAATTATAGAAGTGCTTCAGCAACAAAGTTATTATAATCATTTGCTTGAAAAAAACAATTGTTCCAGTTACATGTTTTATACCATCATGATTTTACTTGGATTTGTGGAAAACTTCTTCAAAACTCTTGTTTGAATCCAGTCCTGATTTTCATTGGAGAATTTACGATGGTCGCTCATCAAACTCAACCCCATTCAATCTGTTCTCTCCCATTGTACTTCTCAGCCAGGTTTTTACCCATGGAGAATGTCTTTACCTCCCGGAGGGAACTGAAAGATCGTTGTTCAAGCTTAGCCGTAGTTGCAGAGAAATATAATTTTATATTTATCACTCACTCAAATCTCCAGTCACTTCCATATCCATATCCATATCCTTGTCCTAATTCGTCTCCTGCTAAATTTAATTTTGCAAATTTATCAGCTAACTCATAATACTCCATAAAATATTTTGCTTTTCATGCCAAATCTTTTTCTTAGCATGTATGAAGGATAAATAAGGATAAGGGGAAAGCATGAAAACTGGAATACAAATAATACTGACTAACTAGTGATGCGGAACTCACGAGAGCGAATAGGCGGGCGAAGAGCCTCCTAGAAGACTCCCTTTTTCCTTATTGCATCCCCCACCTCAACTATTTGGGTATGCCCATGGCTGGAAACAAAGAACGATATCCCACAACACAATGTAGACTCCATTATTCCAGATAAAAGCCGTTTTTATCATCGAGTTTTATGTGAAAACAGGTGATGTAGGGCTATTCCCCAAGGCCCAATCTAGAAAATCCACGCCATAGTAAAAATTGAAAATACTAGAGCTCGCATGAAACTAGTACGATCAACTTATGGATACCGTGTACTTATATCAGGAGTCTCAGCTCTGATATTTTTTCTCTAGTTTTTGCACCACCACAAATTTCACGAACTGGAGAATTGGCTCTTCCCTGCTTCGGTTTCAAATATTTAAAACAAAGATAGGTGCATTTGGAAGGGCAATTAATGGTCATAAATTTTTTGTCAACTAAAATAACAGAGGGCGAGTTTGTGTTACAAATTCTTAATGAAGCATTCAAGTACCAGAACGTGCAGCACATAACACTTTATATCACAACCTTTTTATAATATCCATTTTATTGTAGATATTCTCTTCGCAACGTATTATTGCGAAAATTTCTATATTCAATTTTGTACTTAAGGGTTACTTTGAAAAATAATGCAAATAGTTGGGAGGCGAGGTCGCTAAATGGCGACATTCTCGAGCGCCGTCGAGACCTATTAAAATCGAAAAATAAAGTAATTTCGAAAAGGAAAGCTTGTATAGTAAAAACCATTTTAGCGGTAGGTTTTCCAAAAATGTAAAAAAAACAGATACTTGGGCATTCTCGAGCGCGTCAAATATTCATACCACGTATGCCCCAAGTGCCTCTGATAACAACGGTATACTAATCTGCCGGTTTGCGTGGTGGGGGGTAGGCATATAAAGTAGTCAAAAATCCGAAAAAAAAATTTACCCGAGCGCGTCATATTTTGAGAAGAAGTGTTAAGTACGCCCCAAGGAAGCTCTCTTTGAAAAAACTGACGATTTCGGCGTGACGATAAGTTACGACAAATTTTTCAAATTGAAAAAAAAAGTTCTTTCGAAATACTGGAACGCGTCAGATTTTCATAGGGGAGGTTTATCTCGGTATCCTGAAAGCATATTTTCTAAAAACTGACAAAAATGTTGGTGGGTCTCTTGATCTGACCGAAAAAGGTCTGTATTACGTTTAGTGCACATTCCTCTTTTTTGCTCCAATTCTTCACTTCGTTTTGCTTACGGTACGTCCAAAAAATAATTTTAGGATCGACAGGCTATTGAATAATATAAATAAATGAAACTATACACACGCGTAACTTTTTCCGAGTCCACGAAAATTGTCGAGAAGCTTTAGGGAAACAAAATTTGAGATAATATAAAAAAAGTTAAGTAATTTGATCATCGTTTTTCTATATCAATCTTTTCAACATCCTCCGTTTTCGAGATATTATACTCAAAAAAACAAGAGTTTGAGTTTCCATGATGCTTAAAGTCCAAAAGTTTCAACTTTGGCTAAAAATGTAAAGAAACCTTTTTTGTGTAGAATGAAACTACCTTTTTTTTATTTGAACTCTTCTTTTGTAAAATGTATCGATCGCGACGATATGCCGCAACTCGTTTTTCGGAAGACGAAATGGCTCCTCTACACATCCGGTCATGCGGAAACCGGCAGATTTTGTATTTTTGGTAAGTTTCAGATTATATTCTTCAAAATAAAAAAAATGAAATCGCGCTTGAGAATGCCGGAATAACGTTGTTTTTTTACAAGTTCGCGATCCTATAACTCGGCGGCGTCAAGGACTTATCGTCAGATTGGTTAAATTTAGTCTTGAAACACTAAGATCAACCCCCAATATCTTAATCTGACGCGCTCGAGTATTTCAGACTATCATTTTTCTACTAATCTGATCGTCTATCCTAGGTGCGCGTCACTACATATAGAGCTAATTCTTTCCAAAGTTGTTCTATTAGGTATAAGGTATCCCCCATATCTTCAACTGCCACGCTCGAGTATTCCCGAAAAATCCCCTATTCGCCTCCCTAACTAAAAGTTACACTTTTTCCATTTACTGTATCTATTGATATAATGTAAATAAAGCCTTGGTCTTATCTATAGTGAAACTACTAACATTCTACTGGTTGAAAAATCACAAATAGTCTATCCATAGATGTATTGAGGGCCGGTTCTATCACCTCTGGTTAAGAGTTCTAGTTATGGTCAACAAGATCTGACAAGAGGTTTGCTGTTCTATGACTGCTTGCTTCGTTATAACCATAGGTTAAAGTTTTTTGACCAAAGGATAAAGTAACAGGAACTTTGAGCTCTTGTCAAGACTGTGACCACTGGTTAACCCAATTTTGGTGACATTTCAACTTGCAATCTTGACAATTCTGAATGAATATTTTTCTGTCACAGCACATCTCCATTTATTTTTAATTGACTACTTGTGAATAAAAGACGTTAGCGCTTGATATGAATCCTCCTATGAAGTATCATAATGAAAATGATGATTGATCCCGGACTTGATGGCTCAGATGAGTATGAGTTATCCTTTCCCATGCCTCAACCTCGAAGACAAAAATTAATCCGAGAAAGGGTGAATTACCATGAAATTCTCAGTGACGATCAGACCTTCTGCCATAAATTCCGGAACTCTTCAGCTCAGCGGCAATGTTTTTCCAACATTGCTGCTTTACATTCCAGGTTACGGCATCTGTGGTTTTATTATATATTATTTCATAATATTTTTTGGTTAATACCGATAAAGCATCAAGGTCTCCCCCTACTTCTCTTTTATCTTTTGTACTTCCATTATAGAAACGAGAACCAACAATCTGACAAAACAAGGTGCATAGAGAAATATAATTTGTCTATAACAAGGTGCTTTGACATACCTATAACCAAACTTTTATATGCAATTTTTAGGCGGGAAATTCAAATTTTGTACAATATCTTTATAATGGATAGTACATTCACGAAAACTACCGATGTTAAGTGACCACTGGTTAAATGTAGCTAACACATGATGATAGAACACATTTTTTCCTAACCTCAAGTTCAACACCTGACCAGTGGTTGACAAACCATCACTTTTGACCATAGGTGATAGAATCGGACCTAAGTATTATGATAACGCTAGTAACTAACGTTTTGAATTTTTAGCAGCGAACTTGAGTATGCTTAAGTGCGTACTGAAATGATACAAACTGCGTTTTCTGACAGGAGATGAATTTTGATTAAATGTGAGTCTCAACCAAGTGCAGCTTACTGATAATTCTAATATTTCATTGCACAATATTTGGCTTGGCTTCCTCAAATAAGTCTTTGATATAGGGGATCGCGGTATCTCTAATTAAAAATGCGTTCCGCCGCTTGAAAATTATTTCTACTTCCACCAATAATTGAGATAGCTGTTGTCAGCCAGAGCACGTACCATTTTGTTTATATAGAAACTTTAATGTCTCGTTTAACAATAATTAAACTAAGAATTCAAAATCATCGCATGTATAAAGGTCAATAATTTAGGAAACTCCAACTTTTTTGATAATAAACCATAGGCGGCCTTGTGAATCTTTATTAATTAAAAGCAAAGCTTGAATTTCAGTGTTTATTTATTTCAACCATCATAAGAATCGTGGATAAAAAAATGGATTCAATAGGTATTGATACCTTCCAAACGACGTGTCAATTTCCATAAGGTCACATCCAATAGTATTGGTTTAAGTTGCCTGGTGACGTCACCGATGCCTATTAAGTCACCGGCTACCACTAATAGAGAATATAACAATGGTTTATTTCTACCCTCCACATTTCACCAGTCTAAGTATCACCGATCAAAAGAACATAGGGGGTGGACTTTTGAGAAGCACTGTATAAATGTATTTGCAATTCTGCCTTTCTAAACTGATCTTATTTCCATTTGAACACACGAATAATAGCAAACGATCCCTGTTATATCCATAATAACTCGGGATAATATGAATCGACCAGTAATTCTCGTAATGAGATGGGGTATTTATAGTTTTCGATATATTTTTGTTACCTCCATTCTCCTTGTAAACTTTCTTTAGCTCACAATTTCTCCACATTGCATTCAGCGATTCCCCTCATTTTATACAAATATATTCAGCAGGCACTGGCATTGCATCATAAAATAACTCATTATTTTATAATAAAACTTTTATTACAGTCAGCATCCTCGAAAAATTAACACGCCTCAAGAATTTCAAAAAAATGTTGGATTTATATGGGAAAGTTATTCCCAAATTCCAGGTAATCAAAAAATATAGTAAGTATCTCTCTTTAACATAAGCTCACGGCAACCTATTATGAGAGATATTTTATGAGAATTCCTCAAATGCACCAAACGAAAAGGCCGCCTGGTCGAAATTTGAAAAAAAATTATCTAGATTCCATTCAGTACTAATCCATATTTTATATATTTAGGTATACTAAGCAGGCTAAGTAACATTGTGTAATTTTAAAATAACTTATTTTTCATAATAAGATCTTTCTCACGTTGTTTGAATATTTTGGTAGCAGATATAGGTAGGCTTCAATTATTTGCAGCAATTTCTATATCTGAACTTGAATTAATTGAATAATATATTCTCCAAACAATTTTGTCAATATATATACACTTTTGGATTCCGATATTCCGTAATTTCAGCTGCTTGCACTTTAACCAATTCCTTGTCAACGTTTATCTTGTCTGAATAACAAACAGCGCGAATACACAAGAACCGAATAAACATGATATTCGCTAGGTTATTGTAATAAAAATTAAGTTACTCACATAACATCCAAATTGAAATACGGACTAAGATTATGACAAATTTAGTAACATGTTAGTAGCTTTGTTTTGATTATAAATAAGGCTGCTTATTTTTATTACTATTATTTAAAAAACTGGCTGGCTCAAAAATATCCATTGAATACATGCAAGGCGTTTTTGCAAAGGATTTTTATCGTTCCAATAACTGAAATTTATAGAGTTGTTCGAGGAGATAGCGAAGCACATCTACTTTCATATTCAGTTTAAATATATAGGAAACGTAAATTGATAAGGTCTCGAACTTTCGTTCAGCATAAACCAGTTAGATATAAAAAAACTTGATAGTAAAGTGTATCAAATGGTTTATTTCCATACCTAATATATAATACTTATAATATACAGGGTGAATTACGACCAACGGGATGGAGGTTTATAGCCAAGTGGTGGAAGTTTTAAAATGTTTGTCACTTTAGTAGTTTGTACATTCATATGGGTCCGTTTCAAAATTATTTTGAAATATACAGGATGTTCCAATAAAGAGTGGCGTGTCAAAGTAATATTTCCTCTCATGGGGCACCCTATATTTTATTGCATCTTCTAATTGCCCCTAATACTGAGGGTTACGAGCTATGCTGACTTTTTTCTAATGTGAACATCTCGAAAAAAATCATGTGTATAGCAAATCCTAGCAAATTTTCTCTTACATCTTAATAGTTGGACATTCGTTCCACGATTGAGTACTAAACATCTCCTTTACAGGGTGTTCAGAATTTTCAGCTCCATTATTAGATCATTCGAAGTGTAACATGCAACATCGGGCTCATTTTGAATGTAACACCCTGTATTTTAATAATTTGCCATGTTTAAAAAAATGTCCTTTTTCCGAATGTTATAAGGGTGTCCTATGGCTATTATACTTTTCGTGCAATTTACAATTTTTCTAAATTGTATCGCAAATCGATTTCAAAACATCTGCTGCAAAACAGTGAAGTTGCTGATAAATATGCAAACTTGTAGTAGCTGAGGTACACTATCTGTTTTTTCACTAAAAAGTATTTGAGTACATAATTAAACAAAAACACATTTTGCATAAAGCAAAAAATACATAAATACAAAACGAACAACAAAATTATTGAAAGCAAGGAATGAAAAATTACTATAGTAGATGCTCAAAATGATTGCCATTCCGTGATTCTAGCTTCCAACGATTTACTCATATTATTCAACATATTGGGTGTTATAGATGCGAAAGCGTTCGAAATTCTTAATTTCATTTCGTCTGGAGTAGTAGAGGGTATAGCATACACAATATTTCAAATATAACCCTATTTGAAGGAATCCATCTTGGTTAATTCTGGTGACTCAGCTGGCCAATTATGAGGACCGCTTCTACATATCCATAAAATGATATTAGGATAGGTACCGACTAGATTATGTATGCATTTTTGTTTTAAAATTGATTTACCATACAATTTGAGAGAATTGTAAATTGCACGAAAAATGTAATACCTATACGACACCCTTCTACCATTAGAAATAGGACTTTTTTAGGCTTGGTGAATTATCAAAATACATTGAATGAACTAACAATGAAGCTGAAAATTATGAGTCACAATTCCAACCATCTCATGTCACATAAATTAGCAGCATATAACTCAATTTCCTATACACTGAGCATTTTCAGTTCCTATGAACAATTATAATTCAATTTAATAAAGAAATTATCACAATTGAACAAATATAGTTATCGATTGCATGTGATAATAGTATGTTCTTCAACGAGTGCAGAATGATGGCTATTATTCACGCGGATGAAGTTTCCAAAACGAGCCAGCGCAGCGAGTGAGTTTTGGAATTATCCAAGGGAATAATAGCCATTCTACACAAATGAAAGACTGTACTTTCTTCACGACTGAAAAAAAACTTCCAATGAGGATCGAACCCTGATCGTCCGCGCCAGGGTGAACAATTTTTACCACAAGCTAGAGCATATTTATTTTTAAAACTATTTTCAATCGAAGCCCTTACCTTTATAAATGAAATTATATTCGGGAGGCGTACATATTCACTATCGTTACTGTTCATTTTTTTTTCCATATTATAATACGTAAAATTATGATTATGTAATGATTTTGACGTTTCAAACGACGAGCTGTCAGGAGCGATTTGCGTTATTAGGTGTTTGACGTTTAAAAAGACGATTTAATTTATTCATTTTAGCGTGAATTCTGATAATAATAGAATGTCATGGCGAACGAGATTAAATTCTTCTTCATTATTCACTGGTGTGAGGAATTTATATCATTATGCAGCTAAATATTTAAAAATAATTTGTGCGTTATTATTTAGTGGTGGAGAAAAAGAAGAAAAACTGGCATCACAACTACAAAAATATCTCCATTGGACATTACACAAAATTAGGCATTTCGTAACTGATGGCATAAATAGCTATTAAATTTCTTCGAAATGAACGAAATGTCAAAAGTGACGTTTATACTTCTCGATCAATTTCAAATAATATAATATGTATTCTGGTAAAATTGTTTTTATTACTCCTTATATTTTTCTGCTCGGTTCTGTTCATTAAAAAAATATAAATATTCATATTTTTTTTGTTCCTTTTCTGTAGTTAATGAAGTGATATACTGGGTGTCTCATTATATTCTGACTGTTTTCAAGAGCTTATATCTTCGAAACGGTTCTAGATAATAAGATGCGGTTTCCACAGTTAGGTTTAAAATTATCGTGAGTTTTATTGTGACAGATTTATATAAATGACGTACTTCCGGTTTACCCGCTAGAAATGTGGCGTATTTTCAGAATACAGTAGATGTAATTTTTTTAATGGGACACCCTGTATATTAAGCAATTTCTTGAAAGACGCATATTTTTACTTATTATCGGTACCTTAAAGTTTAAAATCAGTGCACAGGAAGCGAACTTAGATAACTTTAACTGGGATACTGTAATGATTCAGATATCTTATTAATAAATAATAATCAAGGAGGCGTTAATATGTCACATCACAAAAAGAATGCGATCATTGACAGAACGTCACATTGTGTTAGAACCAGTTAGAACAAGATGTTATTTTGAACCAAAATGTTTGCTTTCAACAAGACGGGGCTCTACCCCATTATTCCAACATAGCAAGAGAATCTGTTAACCAATAATTTGGAAATAATTGGATTGGTAGGACTGGTCCAATAGAATGGCCTCCAAATTCCCCAGACCTGACTGTCCCAGATTTTTTTGTATGGGGATTTGTGAAAGATAGAGTCTACAACCCGATGCCTGCTACTATTGAGGAATTGAAAAATAACATACGGCAGGTAATGGAAAATATTCCTCTTGAAATGCTGACAGCAGCATTTGACAACTTGGTTCGATTTCACAAATGTATAGCCCAAGAAGGAAGACACATCGAACATTTGTTTTAGAGTGCCCTGAAACATGTTTTTATTTGTTTTTTACAGTTCACTTTAGCTAATAAAGTCCCAACTTTATATCTAAATCATTACAGTATCCTAGTTAAAGTTATCTAACTTCGTTTTCTGTGCACCGATTTCAAACTTTGAAGTACCGTTATAAAGTAAAAATATGCGTCTTTCAATAAATTGCTAAATATACAGGGTGTCCCATTTAAAAAATTAGATCTACTGTATTCTGAAAATACGCCACTTTTCTAGCGGGTAGACCGGAAGTACGCCATTTATATAAATGTGTCACAACAAAACTCACGGTAATTTTAAACCTAACTGTGGAAACCGCATCTTATTATCTAGAACCGTTTCGAAGATATAAGCTCTTGAAAACAATCAGAATATAATGAGACACCCTGTATTATTTAGGACCACTTAAATGTATGTAGGGCTAAGACGTCGGTAGGTAATTTACTAACCGACGTTTGAACGGTAAGTAAATCACTTACTGACGTGTTACACTTAAAAACCAGTAAACACAACCTGCCGTCCTGACAACCGATGCTGTAAATAAACAAAAAAGATCGATCGCGCAAAAAGTAATATAAGCAGATTTTGCAATGAAAAGGTCCACAAAGTAAATTCAAACAATTGCATGATTGTATCCAATTAAACTAGAAGAATATTAATAGGAAGTAAGGTTATCTTCCTTCGATATTCAAATTGTCTCTTTCCAACATTCTTATTATACCTTGCTTTCAAACTAAGAGGAGCGATTTGATAATACTATCAGAATGTTACCACAAAAACTATTTCTTCCATACAATAATTCTTGTCGAAGATATAATTGAGTGTATATGGTCTTTGAAAGCAACACATTTTTGCAACCCAATTATTTTTGTCAGACAAGGACACATTTTTGAAAATTCCAACGGTAGTTACTGAAACGTTGAAATAATGATATGTTAAATTGTGGGTTATCCAAAAATAATGAACAAAATAGGTAAATATTATTTCCACATGAAAACCATAACGTATGCTACATCGTCTTCGCTTATAGAAAATTGATTTTCTTCATATTTTTAAAAAATATGTACAATTATTTTCATGCTATTTCCATTTTTTTGTGGAAAATTTTGTGATTCAATAGAGAATTCGCACAAATTTCAATTTAAAGTATTTCAATTACTCACCATATAAAAACAGCGTCAATAACCACACACCACAAGTAACGGCCCTCATAATATTTCAAAAATCACTCGCTTAAAATTTGTATTGAGTCCAGTTTTTCACGTGATCGAGTTCTCTCCAGAAAGTTTCACCACAACCTAACTTCCACAATAATCGCCCGCAAACTGACAACACATTCTGAATTTCCGCCTAAATGTAAGCCCAAAGTTGTAGCCCGTAATTCATTGGTCGGGAATATTCTCCAGCGCCAATCGCATTGCAGAGTTGCGCGCATTTTCACAGAGTGAAACAAAAGGATACTACTAAATAGTTGTTACATTATAACAAATTCGAAAATATTTTTCTCAGTCCAAGTTCAATTAGTCACTTCTTTTCAAACTTATTTTCGAATGGAAAACAAGTTGCGGATGATTTTTTAGAGTGAATCTGGTCGTCCGCTCATTAAAAAAATTGTTATTAAATCAACTGAATATTATTTCTCTGGTGATGGAAAATTCTTACAAATCAAATAGCAGCAGAAACGAATATTATTTGGAGAATAGTATATTTTTCAATGATTTTCTGTATTATAAATTCATTATAATGTAAACGTTAACATCTAATTCCAATTTTCACTGGAATAATGAATATCACGGAGGCCATAATGTTCTACTGTACTTATGGCCGTTTGCACCAATAGAATAATAAGCTTAGAATAGCTAGGGCGAGTTTAAAATTTAAGGGTCGCTTAGTTAAAGTTCAGTTTCACCAATGTTTTCACTCTGCTTCTTAGCTAAGTGCTTAATACATTTGTCAACCACCTCGCTATTTAAGTTGCTTTTTATTTATTTCTTTATGGTCTCTAGTGAATTTTCGTTTTTGTGGTTTGTTATAACGTATTAAAAGCTGATTTGAATCAGATCGGAATATTATACAGTTTGGGAAAAAGAATTACTAATATCCTTAGTAGCAAAATACAAGAAGGTTATGGAAAATAAGAAAACTGCTGGCCTGTCTGGGCTTCCAAATTGTCCGGATGCTCCAAAGAATCTTCTAGCATTTCCACGAGCTGTAAAACAGTTGGTTTGGTCAAGCGAAACCTTTGAAAAAAGGTTTTTTCCTCCAATTCTTCATAATAATTTTTACGGTTGTACCGGTACCGTCATCATGGAAATCCATTTTCAAGAATATCCAATATTTGTAAATCATCCTCCATAAACATCCTTTCTAAAAAATAAAATAAAAAAACGAAGACAAAAAAATCATTGACATATACAGGGTGGGGCAATCTTCTGGCATCGGAGGATTACATCGTTGTGGTGAGAGATAAAACTTTAAAGTTTTGTGTGAGCTAATACAATTACTGAGGGCACATTTTGAAAATACTTTCGATTCTAACCTAACCAAAACCACGTAGCAGCACAAACTTACATTTTTTTAAATGAATTGTATCATATTTTGTTCAAGAATCGAAAAGATCACACCGAGGACGTTACAAAAATATAGCATTCTAATATATTATATGGGTGTTTTAAAGAGATATAGCCAATTATTCGCAAAAAGACCTCCTCTTCAACACTCAGCTAAACAGTGGATCAAAATAAATCAACAGGTCTTTGTTTCCAATTGTCATCCACATATCTTTGGCTGTGCCCAGTATCAATTACTTTTTTTATCTGTGGCTTCTTCAATACAGGGTGAAACAAAACGCAAATCAAGCAATATCTAAAAAAATTTAAATGAATCACCCTATAAGTCTTTCCACAATTTGTCACTTCAATTAATAATCCTTCAAACGATGTAGTACATTTAGGGTATGAGCTAATGGAAGATCGTAAATATTTTATGATAATGGTCAAAAACAAGTATTTTACGTATACAAATTAGACCAACCACACAAGCCTCTCTTTGGTCCAAATCATCGGCTTCGATAATTAGTGAATAAGCGACTAAATTGTTGGGCATTATACATTTATGAGAACAATTATGATATTTCATATCGCAATGATAAACTTGTCACAACGGCTGATCTATTATCAATAATGCCCAATAAGCAGAAAAAATAATTTTTCAAATATTCGAAAATGATCGCACAGGGAAAAATGAAGACCTCCTCCTATTACAAGGAAACCTCCGGAAATATACAATGAAAGAGAAAATTCTAAACTCTGTTATACAATGCCTCAATGCCTGCGAACACAAATGTGGAGTCAACAAAAGATGAACGACTTTGCTCAATTTTATTCGAAACGACACGAACTATCTGTAGAAAGGAAAGTTTCAATGTAACAAAGAAGAATTGTTGTACCGCAGGTACTCCGGGATCATATGCTAAAAGTACTGCACATTGGTCACCCTTGTTGAATATACAATCCCAACACCATTAGTACTGAAGCTGGCAATATGTCAGTATGTCAAATGTCAACTCTTATATGCTGTCTGTTTTATTTAAGTTGTCGTTGATCTTGTTGTTACATGATACAGTTTGGTTTTAGGTTGTAGTTGCTCATGTACGTTCGAGCTGAACAATGTATGCCATTTTAATTTAAGTATTTTACAATAAAGTGATAAGTTCAGCAGAGTTGTTACTTTTGGATACTGGATTATAATAACCCTGGCATCGTAGCGATGGAGCTTTGTCTCGTTATTACGCGTAGTGACAAAACATTCATAATGACATTGAAACCTAAATAAAAAGGTGCATAAAGTGTCAAAATAGACAGCACCAACCAGATATGTCATTGTATTGGTGGCCAATACCTGATCCCGTTTGGGAAAGAATCCATTTGAGTGAGTTTACTGGTTGATAGTCGTGGACGCCAAATGAGGTTATGTATAACCCATTAAAGAGACCACAACACTTTGCACAGCGTTTGACACGATATTTTGTAGTCTTGGACTATTATTTCCTCCAATAATTGTACACAATTCACCTCACAACCGCAAAAACTACTGTAAGAAGAAGGGAATCCAACACGTGACATCAACACCATACCAGTCAATAACGAATGAATTGGCGAAGAGCTTTGTGGAAAATGTCAAAAGAAGAATGGAGGCTAGCCAATTAACAACATCGATAGAACTGCAAAACCTCCAGAATTTACTTCCACATTATCGTAATTCACCCATTAGTACCACTTGTAAATGTGCAAACGAGATAATGTTCGGAAGATGACTTGCTTAATGGAAAACATTAAAACGAACGTCAAAGATTCCTTAGCTTTTCAAATACCTCAATGAGCGTTCGTTCAGTGATGTGGAAGACGTATATGTTTGTATAAATCTAAACAAGGAACAGGGAGCAGAGACAGTACCCCTTCAATTACTAATCAGCCTCTTAAGGTGCCAAAAGTTTTGCAAACATCGCGAAGCAGCGGAGGCCGAAAAACAGACTAAGGGTAGAAGAATTCCAGCGATCGCAGTAGATGGGTTCAGAACTATTTGATGGCGCTTTTTTTTAATGGGAGTTTGTTTATTTAAATGACTAATGCCCGATTCCACTAACCATTTCCCAAAGTCAGGTAATACCTAAAACGAATTTAGGAATTCCTAAATGCAATTTACATTTCACCACGCGCCAAGTGATGATATGACGTATTTCCCATCACTTTTCGATCAAGTTTTTCCCACTTTTTCATGCTATTTTTGTTATAATTTGTTTTCACATTTTTCAATAATACAAAACTAAGATTAGTAGAAAATTTCTTGAGAAAACATAAGACATCAACTTAATTTTTTAAAACAAACGTTATGATTTAATGTCTGTACACCCAGGAACGCAATACTTCACACCAACCATTATAAAGTTATTATAATATTATGAATTATCACACTTGATAACAGTTATAGTACCTAATTAAAACACAAATAACAGCAACAAATGTCGAAAGGAAGCAATTTATAAACGACAATGGTGACAACAAATGACCGCTATGATGAGTTTTGAAATCTTTTCTTATTTTCGTGCTAAACGCCTTAGCTGCCAGGCCTGCTTCGACAACTCAATTGCAACTAGCGCTTCAGGTGGATGGGTTTTAAACCTTATTTTTCTATTCAAAGGTCGTCCTATAAACTTTCACTTCTATAGGTTAGACTGTTTTTTGTTATAAACTTATAACTGAAACAAATGTTCTCAGTAAAAGTGCCTTTTGAGGGTGCTACTTTAAAATTTCAGTTGAATATTCATAGAATTGGGGTGTTCACAATCATCCTCAAGGAAAATGTCTTCTTCCAAAAAATCCATTTTACAGACGCACCGAGTTATTTTTTGACGTAAGTCACATCGGTTTTGTGAGCTTCTTAGGTTGAAATTCATACTACTGTGGTTTATAATGGTTTATATGCGATTTTAGCCTCCAAAATCGGTGGCTTGGTTCAACAGTGGCTTGCAAGCCAAAATTCAAAATTAACTAATAAATAAATTTTGAACTACTGTTATAATACGGTGCAGGTGGCCATAAATAATTGTTAATTTAGAATTAATAAGAAGCATTTATTTTCTTTTAAAATAGTAAAATTGTAATATAAGTATATTCCACAAAGTAAGGGTCCAAACAGTAAATTCAAAAGACTATTTATTTTTATTTCATCGTTATGATAACTTCATCAGAAATACAGGAGATGGCACTACAGGACGTAGGGGGCATTTTTGAGAGTGCGCTATCTATAATAGTTGTAGTTAATCTGGGTTTATAATATCAGTTAATATTTCAGCCTGGTTTGACATTGTTTACAAAATTTGTTGCGAATACGAGGGTCAAATTTAATTATATTTTTATCTGAAATTCAAGTGCAGTTCAGGCTTCATTGAACATGTCTTTCGAATATTACGTAAATAAATGGATTATTAATAAAAAAAAGTTGGAAAATCTGACTATAGAAGATGATAAATGGATAAAAAAGGCGAAGCCAGTGAATGATCGTTTGATGGCTAACTTATTATTTGGTGATTTCTACGCAAGATACTGCATGTTATATCAAGATTTGGATAATTGTATTGACCAAATGGCGCATCCACAAAAAAGAAAAACTGTTAAGAAATTAGTAGACTCAGCTGCCGTCAGACTCTTAGAGTTCAATAATATTCTCCTAGACCTTGATCTTTCAGAATACCATTACATTGACGGTACTCTCGTTGAACTTAAGTTGGTTCCATATGAAGTCGAGATACTACATCCAGCATTATTCCATCACCGACCAATGGAAGTGGAAGATATGTGGAGGAAAATACAAAAAGGTGAAAAGATTTTTGTGCCACCTCCTCCTCCTCCTGAACCCGAAGAACCACCGGATGGAGCAGAGCCTACGGAGAATATTGCAGTGGATGGTGAATCACGAGAAAAAGAAACAAAAGAAGTTAGGATACTTGATGGAGAACAGAAGGAAGAATTGCCTTCAAGCGAGAAGAAGATGAAAAGAATAAAGAAGAAAAAAGTGATAGAAGAAAAGCCTCTGACTGAAGAAGAATTGGCAGAAAAAAGGAGAAAAGAGCTTATAACAGATAGTGTCAGATTTATTCAAACTGCTGAAAGAGGTAGACAAGAACGGGCATATTTTTTTGTGAAATCTATTATCTTGGCAAAAACCAAAAAAGCAAGGACGGCAATAACTGAAGACTCAACAGACGTCCAAAAGGTATTTAAAACTTCCATAGCCCCAAGTGAAAAAGATTCACAAGTCACGCTCCTCGAAATGCAAAACAACACAGCCACGACAATCCAAAGTGCTTGGAGGAGCTACTCCGTTCGTAGGAAGAACAAATACAACGAAATAGAAAGGAGATTCCTAATAGGAATGTATGAACCAGTGTGGAGATCCAAGGAATACGAAGAAGTATTTAATAGAAATTTAGAGAAAAGAAGGGAATATCGAGATCAACGAATACGAGAATATATACAGGCGATAAATGACGAACAGGCAAGAGTTTTAAGGGTAGTAGCACCAGGTCTGATGGAAGATATTGGTGACGAAATCAGGGAATGGTTTAGAGTGTGGTACAAAGAAGTGAGACAATTTGATAAAATACCACCAGAAAAAAAAGGAGGCACGATATTAGTAGTACGCGCAGAAACAATGACCCCCAAAGAATTTCTTGACGATGTAGAAGAAAAAAGGCGCCAGAAAGTGAAAGCGGGTGGAGCAAAAGCGCTTAAAGAGAAAGAAAAGAAAGAAAAAGAGAAATTAAAAAAAGCTGAAGCTGAGAGAAAGCGAAAGGAACTAGAACAAAAAAAGAAAATAGCTGCTGCTAAACTTGCTAAGCGAAAGAAGAGAAAACCTGGTACTTATGAATACGACTTTGAAGATCCAGTTGCCAAACCACTTTATCTCGAGGCCCAGCAGGAACATACAGATATTTGGGATCTTAGGAATGATTTCGATAACCCCTTAGAAAAACACCATATGGATATAATAACTGATAAAATACTATTAGAAAATCAATTCGAGTGCAGAAGAATAGTTGATGATATGATGAGAGAAGAGCTTGATATGTTGAATGATGCTCTTGATGAAGATAGAGTTAAGTATGGTTTGAAAAGAAAGAGGAAAAAGAAAAATAAAAAGAAAAAAGGTAAAAAAGGAAAGAAAGGTAAGAAAGGTAAGAAAGACCCCACTAAAGATAGAGCAATTGAGGATCTATTTCAAGAGTTAGTTGACAATGATATAATCAGAAGTTATCCGAAAGTTAGTTTGGATCAATATCACGGAGATTTTAGTTATAACAATTGGGAATTTCGAAACATGGATTTCGACCCTCCTGCAGCGGTATTGGATGTTAGACAAGCTGTCGTTATGAATTGTATATTACCTCTGGGAGTTGAAACCATGAAAAGACCAAAATCTGTTTTAATATTCGGGCCTGAAAAAAGTGGAAAACATCTTTTAGCTAATGCCATTTTTAACGCAACCAAATGCGTTTTGTTTGATTTATCTCCAGAAAGATTAAATGGAAAATATGAAGGAAGTAAAGGAATGAAAATGCTTATGCATTTAATTGACAAAATGTCGAAACTATTGGCACCTTCCATAATATATTTTGGTTCAGCTGAAAAACCATTCTACAAGAAAGTTCCGAAAGAAGAAAAATATTTGAATCCCAAACGAATGGGATCGAAAATCAAAAAAATAGTGAAGAGCATAAAACCTCCAGATCGAGTCTTAGTGTTAGGTAGGTACGTGATAGCTTATAAGATACCTAAATTATATTGTATAATCTCTTTTTTCACCAGGGACGTTGGGTCATTACCTTCCGGATATTGAATATACAATTCTAGCATAATACTAGTTCATCCTGCTTGGCATGCCAAAGCTTCTTTGATTCCTTCACTTCAATTTTCCTTTTTTGTATTTCATAATCCACGATATATTTCTTTCAACTTGTTAAATGTCCCTTTTCAGGCGTTACCAATAGACCGTGGAGTGCTCAATCCAAGTTGAAAAAAGTTTACGAAAAACATATTTTAGTTCCTCGGAGTGGTTACAATAGTGTCTACATGTTTTGGAGGGAGCTGCTCATGGCTTATCCAGGAGTTGATAGAAATTTCAATGTTACAGCTATAACAAAGGTCTGTTATTCACAGTTTGCATTTTTATGAATAATTCAAATCATCGGCATATCGTCCCATACTTACTAATGGAATTTCGCGGAACAAGAAGAATGACGATATATTCGGTGATAATAGCTTTTGTGTTTAAGGTCACTCAAAATTTTCAATTTCCTGTACTGAAAGAAGCGTTAGAGCAAGTTTTAACGCCGAGAAGAATAATTCAACTGTATTTTAAACCTCTTACTCCCGAAGAACTTTACGAGTACTTTATCCAAAATAAACTTCAACCTATTACTGATAAAAAGTGGAAAAAATATCAAAAATGGTTTAACAAAACAAA